>PVJN01034595.1:0-22655 GCA_004026805.1 Lasiurus borealis | reverse complement strand
CTCTTGAGTGTCTGTGAACCCCTCTCTTTCCTTCTAGTTGTAGAATTTTCACTCAGCCAGCTTTCATGTGGTACTGGATGATAACCATTTTGTGTTTTAGCTATATGTAGTTTTGAAATGGTTGTGTGAGGCAGCAGTTTAGGTGTTTACCTATGCCACCATCTTGGATTTTCTTCTTTTTTTGAGTTTTCAACATTTATACTTTTACCAAATGTCTGTGAAGCATTTTCCTGTGCCTTATCTCATTTGATCCTTACAGAAGTCCTGAAATATGTAGATAGGAGACTTGGTGGAATCCTATTTTCTTTTTATTAGCTGGAAAATAGAGATTTAGAAAGCTTAGAAACTTGACCCAATTGAAAAGAAGTAAGAAATGGTGGGCTTTGAAAATTACTTCAGGTTTTCTCACTGCTCAGAATGTAGTTAAGCACTGCTGCAGTTAAATATTTTACCCTTTGTTCTCTCTGTGTGATCTATAATAATAATCTGCTTTGTGTTGATATTTATTGCTGTGTTGCTGACAATTACCTGAAGGAGAAGATGGGGTGCTTCACTAGCCTGGAAAAAGTTTAGCTAAGTCAGAAAGCAGGTCTAATTAAGCAATTTTATTCTATATCTATAAAAGGCTTAGTTGACTTGTGCAGGCATGATACATATAAAGCTCTTGCTGTTGTCAGTCACACGCATGTTTCCATCTTTCATTGTCAATCGTGAATTTGGTTGACACTTCTATTATAGAGAAAGGGTGAATAGTGATATTAAAATATTGTTTCTAATTTATTTCCTTTCAGTGTGCATGAAGTTGTGCATTGGCCTATAGTAAATAAGATTGGAAATACTGGTAAAATCAAATATTGATAGTATCTGGAGTGGGAGAGGGTTAATATTGGGCAGGGCCCGACCGTTGTGGCTCAGAGGTTGAGTGTCAACCTATGAACTAGGAGGTCACAGTTTGATTCCTGGTCAGGGCACATGCCCAGGTTGTGGGCTCAATCCCTAGTGTGGGGTATGCAGGATGCAGATGATCAGTGATTCTCTCTCATCATTGATGTTCCTATCTCTGTCTTCCTCCCTCTTCCTCTTTGAAATCAATAAAATATGCATTTTAAAAAACATATATAGGGCAGGGGTAATTGTGGGATATTTTGGTGTTGCACTCTTGGGGACCTTACTGCAGTGATCGGCAAACTCATTAGTTAACAGTCAAATATCAACAGTAGAATGATTGAAATTTCTTTTGAGAGCCAAATTTTTTAAACTTAAACTTCTTCTAACGCCATTCCTTCAAAATAGACTCGCCCAGGCTGTGGTATTTTGTGGAAGAGCCACACTCAAGGGGCCAAAGAGCTGCATGTGGCTTTTGAGCTGCAGTTTGCTGACCACTGCCTTAGGACATTAGTGAAGAGATCACTTTAGATAAGGCTTGAAAATGATGTATCTATAGTTTCACTTTGATTTTGGCTTATTAGCTTATGTTGTAATTTTGAATTGATTACATCTATGATTGCTTTAAATAAGTAATAGCTCTGCATTTAGAATTTGTTGAACTGATTTGAGCATTCATTTTTTCCTAAAATCGTTGTTTCAGAGCAGGTCATTCATCCTTGCAAGGATCTAATTAATGCTCCTCATTTTATTTTCAGTTTAGCTTTGGTTGAAAAAAGAATTTAGCCTATATGTACTGCTTTAACCACTGGAAGAATGACAGATGACAAAGATGTGCTTCGAGATGTGTGGTTTGGTCGAATTCCAACTTGCTTCACCCTGTATCAGGATGAGATAACTGAACGGGAGGCAGAACCATATTATGTAAGTATGTTGATAATGGCAAATGGGATATCTTAACTTCGTTCATTTTTATAAACAAAACTCTAAAACCTGGAGGCTACTGTTCAACATTTTATTTACAATTAGTACATGCTTATTATGGAAAATTAGAAAACAACAGACCAGCAAAACAAATGAAATTAAAATTGCCTCTCTTTTTGCCACCGAGAGGGGAAAAACACTGTTGACATGTTATGGGACCTTCTTGACTTTGTTTTTCCTATGCACAAATGCATATATTGATGATGGAATCAGAAGTTATATGTTGCTTTTCTTTTAACAGGAAGTTGTTTTGAAAATAAGACATTCGGATTTGATTCTTTCGTCTTGAGGTGGTTCCAAGCAACTCTTTGACAAATTCTTTATCATTGCTTAGTGAACATATGTGTATGTTTTTTCACATGTCAATGAGCTACTCTATATTACATAAAATATATTATTTAGTAATATAAATTGCTGTATGTAGACTTGTGATTTGAGTTATTATCTGTTCAAAAAAAGAATATCAACTATCTTCTGAATTTAGCCTGTTTTTTTTTTTTTTCCTGAGTTGCACATATAATCCAAACCTAAGCATCTGTCAAAAATAATAGCATCCTGCCTGTTTACTGAATAGAACCTAATAGGCACAGACATTCTCGGTTGTCATTATTTGAGTTTTTTTCTTTTTGTGTCTCATGTATATGTAATCCCATTTACCCAGGAGATTCTGGAAAAGTGGAAAATGTCTATATGATTCTGGACTGTTCCTTGTTTCATCTTAATAAAGCTTGCCCTTTGCATTTTCACTTGTCTGTTTGGGAGGCAGCACTGCTTCTAAGCCTGCTTGAGTGATGAGAAGTCAGAATGCTGGAAATCTCAACGATTTTCATTTCTGCCTTTAGAAGAACTTTCATAATTAAAAACAAAATGTGGCCATAGTTTATTTTTAGGAGAATTTTATTTGTTAGATATATTTTTCCTCTAATTCTATATGGGTTAAGATATCATTTTTGTTTTATTTCCAAATTAGATATATTTATTTTAATGAAAAATTTTAACCTTGAATAGCTTTCTAATAGTGCCTAAACAAAGGCAAATAAGTGTATAGTTGGTCAAAGTGGCAAAAACTGAAAAATATGTTATTTAAGTCTGTTTATTTTTGAATCAGAATGTGATGTTTGAACCTGGCTGGTGTGGCTCTGTGGTTGAGCATTGACCGATATATTAGGAGGTTGCCAGTTGGATTCCCAATCAGGGTACATGCCTGGATTGTGGGCTCCCTAGCAGGGGGCATGCAGGAAGGGACATAGGGACATTATTTTATGATCTATTTACTTTTTGAGGTATGCTTTTATTGATTTGTGAGGGAGTGGAGGAGAGAGAAACATCAATGGGCTGCCTCCTGCATTGAGCCCACAACCAGGGCATGTGCCCTGCCCTGGAATCAAACCAGTGACCTCTCGGTGTATGGGGTGATGCTGAACCAACTGAGCCACATGGCCAGGGCTTATGATTTATTTCTATGAAGTACCTAGAATAGTCTAAAAATCAAAAGACAGAAAGTAGAAAAGTGATTATCTAGGGCCAGCGGGAAGAGAAAAGTGGGGAAATTATTGTTTAATAGGTACAGAATTTGAGTTTCAGGTAATGAAACATTCTGGAGAATGGATAGTGTTCATGGTTGCACAACAATGTGGATGTATTTGATGCCACTGAACTATACACTTAAAAATGGTTAATAGGAAACATTTCATGCTATGTATATTTTATCAGTATTTAAAAAAAGTAAAGTAAACCAGTGAGATACACCTATGAAAAAGAGTGGTACAATCTGGATGTACAAGGAGGGATGATATCTTTTTGCTGTTATTTTCCTTTTGTTTTTACCTATTTATTTATTAGATACTTATTTAATATTTACTGGATAAATTGTACCTAATATAGTCATTCTTAAGTCTTAGAGTTATTTCTTAGAGTTACTGTCGACATTTATATGTTATAGATTACTACCGTAGGCCAGTTTGGAACAGAAGATTCTAAGTACATTTCCCTGTAGATTCGTATCTTAAGGAGAGGTATTCTTTATTAATTAATGTTTTTGGCCTTTTGACCCACTTTAACGTTCCTGATTCGCGACTGATAGATTATATGTTGTTTTTTTAAATGGCTAAGTTACCATGCTGTTTTAACTTTTTAGAGACTGTCCATGTTATACCTATATTTGATGCTGTTATTTCTGACTCTAATGAATTTTTTCTTTATATTTATGTAATAGAATATGATTTTGGAAAGTTATTTAAACTGTATGTAAAATAGAAGTGGTACTATTTCCTGTAAACAATGAGTGCTTTTTCTTATACTTGTGTTAGTTACCTTTTTCTTTTTTTTCCTATGACATTCTAGTTGTTTCTTTATAAAAGAGGACCTTATGTTCTTTTGAACCCACGATAATATCCAACAGCTTGTTCATAGTATTAGTACTATCTATTCCATACTGGAGCATGCCTCCCTCACCCTCATTCTCTATAATCCTTAAGATCATTGTCATATTCTCTTACCTACTTCGAGCCTGTTAATCTTGAGCTTCAGTGATTAAATATCACTTCCTTTAACCAGAATATTTCTCTTTGTATATATACTCCAGCCCAGTATTTTTACTTGATTTACTGGTCAGAAGACATAACCTTAAATAAGCAGTATGAAAAAAGATGCAGTTACACACAAAAAAGCAGCTGAAAAAGAATATCAAAACAATTTTATCAGCAAAAGAAAACAGAAGCTGAGGAAAGCAAGAAATAGAGGGACTATACTGCAAAGGAGGAAAAGACATGAATTCTCACCAGTGTTCTTTCATTTATCTTATGTTCTGAGTACCTTTCCTGGAAAGGGAGGGGGAAACATTGATGGCTTTTGCACTAATCAAGTTGAGGCTTTACCTAGCCCAAACTCTTCTCTCCAAAGTTCAAGGCCCAACCTACATAAGGATAGGGTTGAAGGAGTTGATCACCAGTCAACCAGCATTATACTTAGGCTTGTACTTTATTGCACTTCAAATATTTACATGTGTAGTTCAAAGGTTAGTCATTTAACTATCTTCCATTGATTTCTTCTTTACTCACAAAATCTGTTCTGACTGATCTCCAAACCTTCCCCACTTTTCCATTTCTTTTTTTTAAAATAAATCTTTATTCTCCAGATTATTACAATTGTTCATCTTTTCCCCCCACATAGCTCCCCTCTATCTGGTTTCCAACATACCCTATACCCTTTCCCCCTTCTCCCCACTGTCCTCATCCATAGGTATACAGTTTTTGTCCAGTCTCTTCCTGCACCAACACCCCTCCCTCCACCTGAGAATTGTCAGTCCACTCCCTTTCTATGCCCCTGATTCTATTATATTCACCAGTTTATTCTGTTCATTAGATTTTTTTTATTCACTTGAATTTTAGATTGACTTGATATGTATTTGTTGTTCATAATTTTTATTTTTAACTTTTTCTTCTTCCTCTTTTTAGAGAATACCTTTCAGCATTTCATATAATACTGGTTTGGTGGTGATGAACTTCTTTAGCTTTTTCTTATCTGTGAAGCTCTTTATCTGACTTTCAATTAAATGATAACTTTGCTGGGTAGAGTACTCTTGGTTGTAGGTTCTTGTTATTCATCACTTTGAATATTTCTTGCCACTCCCATCTGGCCTGCATAGTTTCTGTTGAGAAATCAGCTGACAATCCTATGGGTGCTCCCTTGTAGGTAATTGTTTTTTTCTTACTGCTTTTAATATTCTCTCTTTGTCTTTTGCTCTTAGCATTTTAATTATGCTGTGTCTTGGTGTGGTCCTCTTTGGATTCCTTTTGTTTGGGGTTCTGTGTGCTTCCTGGACTTGTAAGTCTATTTCTTTCACCAGGTGGGGGAAGTTTTCAGTCATTATTTCTTTAAATAGGTTTTCAGTATCTTGCTCTCTTTCTTCTTCTGGCACCCTCATAATTCGGATGTTGGAACCAGAGGTTCCTTACACTGTTTTCAAATTTTTGGATTCTTTTTTCTTTTTTGGTTGAGTGTTTTTTGCTTCTTTGTGTTTCAAATCTTTGACTTGATTCTTGCAATCCTCTAGTTTGCAGTTAGGTCTCTGTATAATATTTTTTATTTCAGTCAGTGTATGTTTAATTTCTAGTTGGTCCTTTTTCATCTCCTCAAGGGTCTTGTTAAATTCATCAACCTTTTCTAGGAAATTCTTGTAAAACCTTATAAATGTTATCTGAGGTAGATACTCTTGGTGAACCCTTTTGTGGGTTGTGTGCACAGCCTTGTAGTTAAATCTTTGATTATTGTTGGTATCACTGCAGGGATTGACCTCCAGGCCATTTGGCTGTGAGGATCAGCTGTGTCTATGCTGGGAGAACTTCTGTGCTGGAAACACTCTTATGAGACAAAATTTGCGAAATTTCAAATCCTTTGTTCAGCTTGGATGGGGTGGAGTCTCAGGGCAAAGCAGACAGCCTTGACTTCCCTTAAGCTCTGCCCTATGAGGGTCCTGGGTCTCAGTGTCCTCCGGTAATCGCTGCAAGCACCTCTGAGAGAAAGCTGCCCACGAGTTTCGCCTGCTGCTAGGCAGTCCAGATTCCCTCCGAATGAGTTTGGGCTCCCAGAGTCTTACCCGGAACTGGAGTTCAGTGTAGTTGGAGCTTCTGTCTCCCTTCTGCTTGAGAAAGTCAGCTGTCCACTAAGCAGTCAGTCCTCTCTGTGCTCGTATGCCTCCAGAACTCTGCCTTCTGCAGCTCCCCTGAGTCTCGGTGTGCTTTTCTCTTTTTCTGACAGTGCAGATTCCCTCCGAATGAGTCTGGGTCCCCGTTGGAGTTCAGCGCAGTCGTAAGCTTTCATCTCCCTTCCACTTGAGAAAGCCAGCCACGCACTCAGCCTCTGTACTTGAGCCTTTTGCAGCTCCTCTGAGTCTTAGTGTGCTTTTTCTATTTCCTACTAGTTGTAGAATTTCCACTCAGCCAGCTTTCCTGTGGTTCTGAATGGTGTCCATTTTGTCTTTTAGTTGCAGTTTTGAAATTGTTGTGTGAGGCAGCAGTTAATAAGGTGTTTACCTCTGCCGCCATCTTGGTTTCTCCCACAGATTTTCAAAACATGAGAGAGCAGTTGAGAAGTCCTGATTGATCAGCCAGGGTATACTGTAGGACTGAGTTGATTATGCTCTCAGAAGAGTTTATTTTTATAGTTAAAGTTGATTCATATTTTTAAGTTAAAATTGCTTGAAGTACTAAGTATCCTAAATAGTAGGGCATTTGGTTAGATTGTTCTTTTATTTGGAAGAAATTATAGAAAGAATATACTTAGATTTGTTTTGCGTATTCTAGGCATTTATGCTATAAGCTGTACTTAAAGTAATGATCTGATAAGAAATTTTTAAACATCTTAGCCTTAAGCCTTTGATTTGTGTGGAATATTCAAAATAATGCAGAGAACATGGTTGTTTTTCCTTAAAATTTAAACCTTATTTTAATAGTAAATAAATACAGTTTTACAAATTTTCATTTCAGTTACTTTTGCCAAGAGTAAGTTATTTGACGTTGGTAACTGACAAAGTGAAAAAGCACTTTCAGAAGGTTATGAGACAAGAAGACATTAATGAGATATGGTTTGAACATGAAGGCACACCACTGAAATGGTGAGTGAATTTTTCTGCATTTTTAAGCATTGAGTATAAGCTAACCTTAAGAAAGTTATAGTGCCCTGAAGCAATTTTTAACAACTTTTGTAAAGAAAGAAATCACTGACCTAGCTCATATAACACAGTCAATTTTAAACTATTATTAGACTATTTTATGGAAAATATTTCTGTCTCCCATTTCGATTCATGGGAAATTGGATAGATTTGTATATTTTTTAATAGATTTTTATGTGGTATAATAATATATTTGTTTATGAGTTGTTGTTTTTCAAGTATATTTAAAACCCCTTAATAAATATGTCACTCTGTGACAATATTCAGTTTTATTTCTGTCTCCATAATCTTTACAGATCTTTATATATAAGCATGATTATCTCCAATGGCATCTTTCAAACTGATGGCCACATTTAGTTGATCACTATGCCATAAGCACATTTTATCTAGCCTTGGTTAAGTATTTAAAGTATATTGATTTCCTTTTTATGTGAAAAATAATTTTAGTATTATATTATTTTTTAAGAATTATATTGAAAATAAATCCTGAATCTGTGTTTATCCGTATACAGATGGTGTATTTTATCCTTCCTCTATTATTGTGAGTTTTATTTGTTGTGCTTCCAAACATATTTAATGAAACCAGAGAAATTGCAGAGAATAGAATATGAAAAAGTGGTTATAAGTGTTGAAATGCTGCCAAATGGATACAAACTGAATCAAAATATAAATGAAATATGAAGAGTAGAAACAGGTTAAAAATTGACTTGTTCTCTGAATATGAGATTACTGAAATGAGTTTTAAAAGTGACTTAAATAAAAGGAAGCTGGTAGTATTTAATAAGTGTGGCTGAATTTAAGGATTGTTTAGAAACAAGGTGTGAACTTTTGGAATTCACCTTGTGCTCATGAGTAAATTTTTTGTAATAGTGTAGACATATATAGAATGATATTTCATATTACTGGTCACATCTCTACCATTTTGAGGTGGTTCTGGGACAGGATGACCCAGTTCCCTAAAATTTTTTTTAATCAAAGCAACATTGACCTTGCCCTGGCTGGTGTGGCTCAGTTGGTTGGAGCATTGTTCTATGCACTGAAGGACCATGGGTTTGATTCTCGGTCAGGGCACATACCTGGGTTGCAGGTTCGGGACACAGATGGGAGGCAACTGATTGATGTTTCTCTCTCACATTGATGTTTCTCCCTCTCTTTCTCTCTTCTTCTCCCCCTCTCTCTCTCCCTTCCTTTTTCTCTAAAGTCAGAGGAAACATATCCTTGGGTGAGGATTAAAAAAAATACCGAGGCAAAACCAATACTTCTGAGCTTCATGAAGTATATCAGATTCATGACTCTTGAATAGTTCTAGACCTCAGGCAAGATAGATAATTAGTGGGGTTTTTTTCTGGGTCTTTTTATTTCTCAGAAGAATTGGAGGTTTTGAAATGGGAAGGTGGCTTAAAAGAAGTATAAGAGGAGCAAGGATCAGGAGAGTAGTGGGAAAAGGAGAGAGGGGAAAAGATTGTAGGCGAGTAATAATAAGAGATAGCTATGTTCTTGACAGATCTGTCTCTATTCTAATTGGATATTGTAATTGCATTGTTTATATGTATTTATTATAGATTATTGTAAGAACCTGTGTGACTGACACCAGACTTTGCTATTCTAATAATTGTAGAGCAGGATTTCTCAACAAGGGCCTTATTGACACTTTCCCTGGGAGGGCTACCCTGTACATTGTAGCATTTTTAGCAGCAGCCCTTGCCTCTACCTACTAACACCAATAATCATTCCCTTTAGTCATGATAATAGTGCTTTTTGTGGGGTGTAAAACCACCCCCCAATTGAGAAATCCTAGAAAAGATGAGAAATCTCAATTTAGCTTTTATAGTAAATGTTATCATTCTTCAGATGCTATTTTAATCTGTCCTGTGTGGAGGTTATTTTTGTGTTTGTATTCTATTGGTTTATATTCTACATATGCTATCAATAAATAATATTTGGACCCATATATCACTAACTACAGAGTAATATTTTTGGCATAAATACATCTTGTTCCTACTTTGTCAGTATTTATCCCTTTGAATGTCTTTTATTAAACAGTAAAATTATTTCCCCTTTTAGAGAGCTTATATGAAAGTAGTTATGTTCATGAATCTTTGTTCATTTTAGTTTTGGGAGTGTTAACTTTTTATGTATGCTACCACTTGCATAGTTATGTCTTGCTATAAGCTCATTGAATTTAATGGTTTTAGGTACACTTCCCTTTAGTATGGTTAGGTACTCCATAAGGAATGAATAGCTTTTAGAGGCATGAGTGTAATCCAGGACTTCTGAACTAAGTCTTGATCTTTTCTCTCTTTGTTTCCAACAGTAGCAGTTTTTTCATGTGTTAAAAGAATTATCTTCCTGGAAATAGGCTATCAGTAAATACCTGATATTTAATTAAGCAGTAAGCCTCATAGGATAGGGTAGTGGTCGGCAAACTGTGGCTCGTGAGCTGCGGTTTGCCACTCTGATGACTAATGAGTTTGCTAATCACTGGAATAGGGTAATCATTGTGATAGCTACTACTGATGTTTTCTAGGACTTGGGCTTTTTTTTTTTTTTTAATACATTTTATTGATTTTTACAGAGAGGAAGGGAGAGAGGGATAGAGAGTCAGAAACATTGATGAGAGAGAGGCATTGATCAGCTGCCTCCTGCATTCCCCCCACTGGGGATGCGCCCGCAACCAAGATACATGCCCTTGACCGGAATCGAACCTGGGACCCCCGAGTCCGCAGGCTAGTGCTCTATCCACTGAACCAAACTGGTCTCAGCTAGGACTTGGGTTTTTGAGACCATACAAGTAACTAGGTCCCTAGGCCTAGCTGGCGAATCAGGGCTGATCTGTGGGGCAACTGGTGGGGTGATAGGGGAAGTAAGGGGTGCTAGTACCCACCTTGACTGGCCTATTGCTGCCACCCACCCCCCATTCCCTGCTACCACTGTTGGTCGCCTCCCTCTGTGGGGTGACTGGCAGGGTGATTGGGTGCCCCCCACCCACCCCACGGCCTCTGCTGGCACCCACCTTGGCTAGCCTGGGGCTAGCATCTGCCCCCTTGTGGTCAGTGCACATCATAGCGACTGGTTGTTCCACTGGTTGTTCTGCTGTTCGGTCTATTTGCATATTAGGCTTTTATTATATAGGATTCTTTGGAGTTTTAAATAAATTCAAGTGAGAAAGTAAATTAAACACCAGTTTAGACAACTTATTTTTAAAAAAGAAAGCATGGATTGCTATTCCTTTTCCTTTTATAAGTCCTTTTCCTATTAGTACTTATTGTTTTTATAATTGTTTAAATATCTGCATGTGATGCTTAAGCTGGGGCTTTGTACCTTAAACAGTAGCATGTGAGATATGCTAAGTCAAAGTTTGTTTAAGGAATGGATGAATCTAAGTTAGTCCCTTTTATTGAGAAAACTGAAAAAGCTAAAGTAAATAAAATAACTTGTGCAAATAAGCAAGTAGGACCAGATTTTGAGAGTCTTAGTTCAAGGCTCTTATTCTTATATCTGCTGATATTCTATTTGTCAGTTGTTTTCTCCAATTCTATATATTTTTTCTAATTGCTTATGTTAATTTGTCCGGATTAGAATAGCAGAATATTTAAGAGCAATGTCATATACTTAATGAGTACTTAATATGCTGTTGATTTGTAGAGAGATTCCAAGGAGGTTTTATCTGACTGATGCTTTAGCCTCTACAATCTTTTGTCTGCTTAACTTTTTTAAATCACTTGGGAAGTGGAAAGGGCTAATCTAATTCAAATGGTAAGGATATTGGTAGTTTTTTAAGAATGATTTGAGTTGATTAGTCAGCAGAGGGTGCTCTAGCATTGCATTTTCAGGAGTGAAGTTTCTTGTCCCATATATAACTCAAGTGTTCAAAATTTGTTTGTTACTTTTATATTACTTATTTTAAGAGAATAGTTCTTCTGAAGACTACTTCATAGTCTACCCTAATACTGGTTTAGATTTTAGGCCTTCAGATACAAAATGTAGAAAAGCTTCCCTTTTTGTCAACTATAAAACAAGTCTCTCTCATGGGATATTATTTTGTGTAGATTGACTTATTTTCAGGACTTGTTGAAAGTAAGAAATTGAAACTCTTTTGAATTAAAGAAGCAAATACTAATGTTGATTTTAAGCGTAGATGTAGTAGAATGACCCAGAATTTAATAGTGTACCTAGATGATTTCAAAAGTAAATTTTAACAAAACGACTTTGACATCGTAATCATAAATGTCATGAAGGTACTTCTCCATTCTAATCATTTTTCTAAGGTTGTAAATGTCTAGAATTTTATAAATTATTCTGTAAACTCTAGATACTTGAAATGTGGATTACTTACAGCATTTTATGCATGCAATAGTGCCTTGGTTATTGGTTATTTTTGTACATAAGAACAGGCTTAGAAAGCTGTAAAACACAATGCTAGTCTACAGTTGTTTGTGCCATGGATAAAGGCAAAATTGATTGCAATCATTAAATTACTTTAGTTTATATTTGAGTTACACCTTTTATTATTATTATTATTATTCATTGAAAGCAGCAAGCTTAGGAACAGGCTGCATTTATTTCAGTGAAATGGAGTGGGGCAATAGTTCTCTCCCTGGTATATGGGGAAGATTCCTGTCGGTGCTGATTTTAATCTATTGGCTTGCTATCTGACTGCAGATGTTTAGACTAGAATGAACACCCTTGGCTGGCTTCAGAACATATCCATTATTGCTATGCGGTGAGCCAGTTGTGTATATGTATGTTAGCACTAATGAAAGGGTAAAGAAGAAACAACCTTATGCAAAGAAAAATGAAAATATTATTTTGAAAATTGAATTTAGAAAAAACAAGAGCAGCTTAAGGAAGAGAAAGAAAATGAAAAAAATGTGAAAATAGACTTAACATTAAATACTCTGGTGCAACCATTTTTTTAGAGCAATATTGATTGAACCTTTAGCTAATTGGATCCTCTTCTGATATATATCCCAGGTTCAAATCCTCACCACTTCCTTTGCTATTTAATTAAAGTTAGATTGGCAGTAGTAGTAATGGCTGCATTATGATTTACTTTTCGTTATAGCGTATGTGGTTTCTATTTTGTGAATTAGGAACCTCTTGACAAAACTGTCTAGAATATCTATTTAGAGGAGTTATACAAGTTTGTACTTTTGAAGTCCTTGATGTAAATCAGATTACAGTGTAAGAGAAATTTAATACCTTTAATGTTTGCTAATTCTGTTTTCTTTTAGAGATTTTCTTGTATATTAATAGGTTCATTAAAAAGAAATAACCTTAGAATCAATTAAGATAGTGTATTTTTTTTGTAGTTACTATTCTTGCATCAGAATCATTCTGACATAAAAGAATGATATGAACCATATACTTTTACAATAGAAATAAGTAGTTGTGGCCTAACTGATTTGGCTCAGTAGATAGAGCGTTGGCTTGTGGACTGAAAGATCCCAGGTTCAATTCTGATCAAGGCACATGACCAGGTTGCTGACTCGATCCCCAGTGTGTATATGTATGTGTGTGAGGGGGGGGAGCGGGGGGGGCGGCACGAGGGAGAGGAGAGGGTGCAGGAGGCAGCAGATCAGTGATTCTCATCATTGATGATATTTCTCCCCCTCCCTTCCTCTGAAATAAAATAAAAATTTTTTAAGTAGTTATTTTATTCTTAAGTTTTTATATTTTTAGAAATCTTGTTTATATTAATACTTTATCTGAAGTATTAGAAACAATAATATTTAAATTGCCATCATAATTCTCGGTATATCAGAAAGGTCAGCATCATTTATTACTAGACTTCAATGAACTTTAAAATATATATATTTAAATCACTTTGTAAATAATTTAGAGAAGGATAAAGAAATAGTGTGTAACAACTTTATCAGAAAATTTAGAAACTATTTAAATACAGCAAATTTACATTTTCACCCCATATTTTCCTGGGTTTTAATTTTTATATACCTGAAATGGTCAATATCCCCTGACTGCAAGAACTGCTCATCAGATGACCTTTCTGTTGAATAACTAAGTGAATAAGAATGCCATATGATATCCGTAGAAATATATTGTTTATTAGTTCTTGAGTTCTATAAAATTCATTTACTATCAAGTGGGGAACATCTAGCCTGAAGGCCATATAAGGCTATGAAATCATTTGGTCTGGCCCTGTCGAAGCCTTAGGGGTGAGTTAATTAAATGTCTGACCAAATATATATAGCAGGCTAATTTTTTAAGTTGATAACTTCGTATGGCTCATGAATGATGTCCGACTTATCCAAATAGCCTTTTTCAGAGAAAAAGATTCCCTACCCCTCACTAGTATATCATCTAAAGACTCATAGTCTGAGATTCACTTTAAATGATCAGTTTTACCATTGTCATTAAATTCTAAGGTACTGCTATTTGTCTCTGCAAAAATCTTCTAATTTATCTAATAAGTATGTAGCATCTTCCTCTTAATTTTCTTCTCTCCTATTATGGATGGAAAATAATGATATTTTAAATTTCCTGATGTATTAGTGATGGCTAAAGTAGACTCCAAAGGTAGATCTGATCCTTTTTTTAAACTTGATTGAACTATGATGTAATATTTTAGATGACACATTACAAAAATGGAAAAAGGATACTTTATTGTATCATCCTTCTAGGCATGTCATTATTGTTCCAAATTCTTGCTATTTTAGTTATTAATAGAATTAGTTGGGAGTAATTGCTAAGAGTAATGATGAAATAATTCGAAGAATGATAAAATAGCAAAATGTTTCAAAATAGAGGAAAGACAAGATCACCAAGATTCCATAAAACTTCATGAATTTATAAAAGGGTCCGGTAGATCCTAGTGGAAATTAGTAGATAAAGTTTTCATCTTTTTTCTTTTAATGAGTTTTCTGTGTGGTTTTGTAAGCCCTTTAAGAAAAATGAAAGTTATGAAATGTCAAATCTATAGTAAAGGTCTTCAGAAAAGACATTCAGAACCTAAAATTGGGCCTATTGGATCTTTGTTCTTTTCCTAATTTAAAAAACTATATATTTTATTGATTTCAGAGAGGAAGGGAGAGGGAGAGAGAGATATCACTGATGAAAATCATTGATCAGATGCCTCCTGCACACCCCTTACTGGGGATTGAGCTCGCAACCTGGGCATGTGCACTGTCCAGGCCTCCTAGTTCATAACCTCCCGAATCAACCATTGAGCCATACCAGTTGGGCAATGGAATCTTTGTGATAAACTGAGGGTTACCTATGTTGTGGCTCTTTCATTTATGCATTCATAAATAGCTACATTGTTCAAGATTCTGTGCACTTACAGCCATGTTTATTTTAATATTGAGGGTAAACAATAATTGAGTCTTTTCATGTTTAACTTGTATTCTTACCCAAAAATTATTATTTATTTAAAAAATATATTTGATTTTATATGACATTATTGATTGCTTTTAAAGTAATATTTGACTTAACTTGATAATTTGCATAAAGTTTCATTGTGAATGACAGAGAATGTGCACAATACTGCACTGCTAGCTATTTTATGGGACCACTGGTGAATCTATCCAATGGGTCAACTACTTAATTTGTTAAAGGAATTCTGTAATGATATGTGCACTACTACATAGAATTTGGAAACCAGTAGTCCCTGTTAGCTTAAATATTCACATTCATTCTTAACTTATTTGTACATATCTAAGATACCTAAGAGGAACAGTATTAAAAAAAGAGAAAGAATGAAGACAAAAAGGTCAGTTGTACCAGGGTACCGGTTAATAATGTGGATTTTGTAATCAAAGAAAATACTATAATTTCAAGAGAGACATCAAAAGTGCTTTATTCTAAATAATGTCCATCACTAGCTACACATTTCCCCCATCTTTCAGATAATTTGTGCATACCGTCCAAATAGAATTTTTCTTGTTTTGAGGTAAATAATTCAGAGACCCAATTTTCCACTTCTTCATATGTTTTGAAGTGCTGCTCAGAAAGTATGTATGCCACTGATTGGAAAAAGTGGTAATTTGAAGGAGCAAGGTCTGGTGAATTATGGCGGGTGGGTTAATATTTCCCAAGCAAGATCTTTTAATGTGTCTTTAACTGGTTTTGAAGTGTGTGATGGTGCGTCATCATGAAGCAAAATTACTTTGCCATGTCTTCTGGCACATTCTGGATGTTTCACGATCAAAGCATGGTTCAAATTGATTATTTGTTGTTGGTAGCCATCAGTATTAATTGTTTCACCTGGTTTTAGAAGCACGTAATACACCTTCCTGATTCCACCAAACACAGAGCACTATCTTCTTTCCGAAGCATTTTGGCCTTTCTGTCGATGTTGATGTTGATGTTTGAGGATCAACCCATAATTTTGTGCATTTGGGATTCTCAAAATAAATCCACTTTTCATCGCCACTCACAATTTGATGCAAAAAAGACCTTCTTTTGTGCCCTTAAAGCAACATTTTACTGATGACTTTTCGGCTTTCCATTTGTCTTTTGTTCAGTTGATGTGTCACCCATTTTCCTTCCTTTAAAATCTTTCCCATTGCTTGTAAATGATTGGAAATTGTTTGTGAGCAATGTTTAATCTTTCTGTAAGTTGTTTTTGAGTTTGACATGCATCATTCACTATTGCTTGCAATTGGTCTTTAAACTTTTTTGGTTAATCTGGATGTTCTTTGTCTTTCACATAGAAATCATCACTTTTTAAGTGGTTAAAGCAGCGTTCACAAGTATCTTCAGGTGGAGCATGTTCATCATAAGCTTCCCAGAGTATACAATAACTTTTTCTTCAAAATAAAGTAATGAAGTAAAACTTCCTGTAAATGATCTTTTTTTTGGCACAAAATTTGAAATTTTTAAGTGTAAAAATATCTATGATGTTAACACCTTAAAAAAAGTTGACATAAGTTTTGAAACTTACTGTCAATACAACAAAATAGCATACATGTCAAATCACATATATATCAACATATGTGTAATTCCATCTATTGAAAAAAATCTGCATTGTTAACCGGTACACCTGTAAAAGTACAAGGCCTTATGTAGAACTTATATAGTTTTAAGAGTTCAGAGAAAGGGACCAGAAGGAATTAAAATCTATAATTTGTCTCTATAATTTGTTTTTGTTGTTTTATTTTAGGATTTGATTGAAACCAGAATTTTTTCTGGTTTCAGAATATCCTGAATGAAACATTCTACTATTTAGGTAGTCCAAAGTTTCCTTTAGTATTCATTTCTATTTGTGAAAGACTCGTAATAGATGCTGACCTTTGAATAGAGGGAAGTGTAAGGGTTATTATTAAGAAATACAACTCATATGACTAAAGCTACCCACTGTTTTATTTTATTAGCAGGGCATTCATTCTAAATTCATTCTAAATAAATATATGATCTCTAATGATTAATGACTTTTCCACAACTATATCATGTAGATATAAGGAAGCATAAATAGTATTAGCTGATATTTGAATCCTGGTGAGATAATGTATTAGGTTACTCATTTTGAGGGAAATAATATATTTTCCAATTTTTCAGTTCTTAAATCTAGGAGTAATTCACTAATATATAGGAAATAACAGGACTGTACATAACACCAAGCAATCCTCTTTTTGCCATTGTTGGGAGTATTATTTAATTTTGATTTACTGAATAAGCTATTTTAAATTCTTTAGAAGGGTGATATAAAAAATAAGGTTTGTACATTTAAATCAGCAAGGTTTGTAATATTTTACTTATCTATATACATTGGGCATCCAGATTATTATGATCTCTAAATGCATAATAATCTGGCCACTTTGCCCACACACACACACACACACATACACACACACACACACACACATATTATTAGAGGCCCGGTGCATGAATCTGTGCATGAGTGAGGTCCGGCCAGCCTGGCCAGGGGAGGGGTCATGGACGATTGGCCGGCCTGCCTGCTGGCCAAACTCCTGGTTGAGGGGACATTTTGCATATTAGCCTTTTATTATATAGAATATACACTGAGAGGCCAGATTAATATGCGTTCAGAAATGATAATAATCTGGCCACTCAGTGTATATAAAAGCTAAGCAACCATTGTGACCAACCAGAATAAATGAGATGACTGGTTGCTATGATGCATACTGATCACCAAGGGGAAGACACTCAATGCAGGAGCTGCCCTCTGGTGGTCAGTGTGCTCAGCCAGAAGCTGGGCTCACAGCTGGTGAGCACAGCTGCGGTGGCGGTGGTGATAGGCGCAGCGGGACCGAGATGACTCCAGCCAGTCTGGCCCCAGCTTCCTGCCACTTTGGCACCACTACATCCCCTGAGGGGTCCCAGATTGTGAGAGGGTGCAGGCCAGACTGAGGGAATCCACCTGTGCACCAATCTGTGCACTGGGCATCTAGTCCTATATAATAAAACCATAATATGCAAATCATTTGAACAGCAGAATGACAGGTCACTATGACACACAGTGACCACCAGGGGGCAGATGCTCAATGCAGTAGGTGCCCCCTGGTGGTGAGTGTGCTCCCACAAGGGGAGTGCTATTCAGCCAGAAGCTGCACTCATGGCTGGTGAGTGCAGTGGTGATGGTGGGATCTTTTCCCGCCTCCGCTGCAGGCAGCCAATAAGCGAGGGGTCCTGGACTGTGAGAGCTCCAGATTACCAGAGGGTGCAGTCTGGGCTGAGGGACCCCTCCCCCCCAACACCAGTGTACAATTTTCGTACACTGGGCCTCTAGTTAGTAAATAATTTGGTTCATTGTGAGTAATGGTTATTAGGAAACATTCTCTTATTTAAAAAATGCACTTTTTTTTAAACTTTGAAATTCGATTGCGAAAGAATATTCAGTCATTTTAGAAATTTTTCACATATTGTTATATGGAAAAAGTAGATTATAGCCTGATATGTATGTATAAGTAAAAAGACTGGAAATTTATATGCTATAATTTTAGTAACCATTACAAAGTAGATGATTGCATGTTCTTTTAGCTGCTCTTTTTAATTCCCAGAATTTTCTAAAATTTTAAGTTGTTTTAAAAATGGAAATTTTTTTTAAAAAGCTTTATAAAATAGGTTGCCCAATATGAATACTGGGATGATAATTAGGTATTATTATAGGGTAACATAATAGTGCTCCTGGCTAATAAAAGATGCCTTAGCACATTCCCTTTATGTACATTGAGGCTTTCCTGGGGAATATACTGATTAGAAGAGAAACCACCTGCTACCTGAAAATTATACCATATTTGCCCAGGCCAGTAACAGTATAAAATATCACCTCTCTGTGATAATGTGGCTAAAGTCCCCTGATACTTGATGTTAAAACATGCTGGAGATTTATTTTGGAGTTTGTAGTTATAACTTTAAATATTTACTCTTTCTTAAAATATACTCTTTCATTTTTAGGCATTACCCAATTGGTTTGCTATTTGATCTTCTTGCATCAAGTTCAGCTCTTCCTTGGAACATCACAGTACATTTTAAGGTATAGTTTAAATAGCATTTCCCACTTGTGCTTAGTAAGTAGACTTAGAATAGAATTTTTTAAAAAGCGAAGTTGTTTATTGCTTTTCCCATGGCACTTTTTAATTGCTAAGCTGCCATTTGTGTTTATAAAATATTTTCAATTTCTTCCTGTTGGCAGAACCATTTAAAGATTTTTAATGTATAAATATTTATTCTTTGTTGGAGCCAAGTACACTTTAAAATTTATAATATTTTGGAATATTTATATTCATTAAAAAATACATCTCAAATAGGAAGAGCAAAATTCTCATTGTGGATTTGAGCATGGGCATAAGAAAGGGGAAAACTGTTTTGGGTAACTCTAAGGCCTTTTTGATTGAATTGAGAGAAGAGTTAGGAGACAGAAGTTTAAAGAATTGAACTAATTTTGCTTTGAGAAATATTCATTCCCATAATTTTTAAGAGACCCAGCTAAATATATTATAACCTAATTTTGTCTCAATATTTTATAAAGTGTTGGTCCATCTTCTCCTGATTCTCCATTTCCCATCCCCCTCGCAATTCACAAACACCTCTGAAGATTGAACCACTTCTATTATTTGATCTCTGAGCACTGATGCTGAAATAGAAATAGATAGTGAGAGAGGGGCATGTTAAGAGTTTGAAAAGTCATTTTGGTGTTTGACTTGTTTTCCCATAAGGTGCACATTTAAAGTCATTTCCCAAAGGAGGCTCACTTGTTTCTTCCTAAAATGCTTTCCTCCCCATCTTACTGAAATTGAATTTGTGAGTCATTGGGATTTATTTCTTTATTGTTTGCACTAATGTGCTTTGCACAGTACCATGTTACCAAAGATTTTACTTACCACGGAATCATACGGAATGAAGACATGCTTCTGATATACATATGATTCACTTTCCATGGAACCATTCAAAGCAAGGACTGTCTGTATATAATAAAGTTTAGAATGGTGTGAAGATAAAATTACTCCAAATGTGGTAAGAGTAGAAGTCCCATATTTCCTAACAAGTATTTCCTATATGTTGAAAAATAATTCCAATAATTAGTGTGTATGTGTGTGTGTGTGTGTGCGTGTGTGTGCGTGTAATGTACTCTCAAAGACTTTAGAATATGTTAAAATATATATGCTCATTCATTCGACAAATATTGAGAGTTTGTTTTGTAACAGCTATTCGAGGAGCTTTGGATGTATGATTGAATGACACAAAGACACTCAGACACTTGATGGTACCTGCCTGGCACTAAATAACTAAGCTCTTTGTAATTATTGATGGAATGAGACGATGTGTTATAAGAATGATAGAGAAAGCTTTGAATTGTTAGAATTGGTATAGTGTAATGGTTCTTAAAGGACACTGTGAACCCATGGGAGTTCCCAAAATCTTATCAAGGTATTCATGAGGTTGAATCTGTTTCTTTAATAATAAGTATGAAGATGCTATTTGTCCTTCCCACTGTACTGATCTGCAGAAGTGTTGCTAGGTAAAACTATTGGCACCTTAGCACCAAGCAAGGCAGTGGATAAAGCTACTAGTATTCTTCACCGCCAAGTACTAACTCTTTTGGCTGAAGCAGTACAGATTATTAATTATTATTAATCTTGACTTTTCAGTGCATTTCATTTTAATCTGTAGTGAAATGAAATGGGAAGTACACATAAAACATTTTGCTCTATGGCAAATACTGTGTTGTCCTAAGGAAAAGCACTTGTACCCTTATATGAGCTGCATGCTGAACAAGCCACTTTTTTCATGAAACAGCAATTTTTATTTAAAAGAGTAACTATAGATGATCTGTGGTTTTTTAGACTTGGGTATTTGTCAGATAGTTTCATAAAAATAAACAAAGTGAGCCTGTCATTACAAGTAAAACAACTGACAGTATTTGTTGCCAGTGACAAACCTTGAACTTTTAAGTGAAAATTCGAATTTTGGAAAACATGTATCTGCTACCATGAGCTTGACAGTTTTATTATTCTTAAAAGAATTTGATGAGGTTTATAGTCATTTTAACATCTGATTTTAAAGAAATTTTATGTAATGAAATATGTCAACATTTGGAGAAGATCTGCATTAATTCAGTAAACAAATATTTTACAAATGGTAAATGCATTTTAAAAAAATCATGCATGTGTAAAAAGATTCATTCAAAGAGCTAGGCTAGGTTTTTAGTGCTCGGGAAGGCACTACCACTGGTCATGGTAGTGAAGAGCAAGTATACTTGTAGGACTGACCACACCCCTTTTTTGTGGACTAGTTCTTTCTCACTAGGCCAAGAGCCACTGTATTTCTCAGGTAATTTACCATATCCCAGTTTCTTCCTCTGTGCATTGATGACATAGGTCTTAGTGTTCTTTAGCACACTTCTGATAGCTGTACTTCCTAACTCTATATACTTGTGGCTGTTTTATATATCTCTTCATGTGATTTTAGTTATCTATTGCTGTGTGACAGATCACCATACATGCAGCAGCTTCAGACAACAAACATTATCTCACAGTTTTTCTGGGTCAGGCCTACCTCGATCTTCTTAGGATCTCACAAGACTACAATCAAGGTGTTGGCTGGGCTACCATCTTGCCTGGAGATTTGAGAATCTGTTTCTAAGCTCTCTCAGGTTCTGGCAGAATTCATTTTGTTGTGATTGTAGGACTGAGGGCCAGATCTTATTGACTGTGAGCTAAAGGCTGCTTGAGTTCTTTGCCATGTAGACTTTCCCAGTATTTCAGTTTACTTTATTGAGTCGACAAAAAGAGCCTCTAGGGCTAAAACAAGACGAGTTTTATATAATGTAACTTAATCATAGGAGTAATATATGTCCTTTGCCACATTCTTTCGGTAAATGCCAATCACAGGTCCTGCCCATATTATGTGGAAGGTCACCCATAAAATTTTATGAAATATGATTGTTTAGTCATTAATTTATTTTACAATATTTGTTGAGGTTAATATCTGCTTTCAGCTGTGACAGAGTAACTGGATTGATTTTTTTCCCTCAGCCACAAACAGTTATAAAACTGGGCAAAATACATGAAGTAGAACAGTTTCAGGCACTGGATATTAGAACAAGAGAACAAACAAGGTGAGCCCCACTTTCAGCCCATCTATACTTCAGGACAGTTTCCTGACTATGTCATGGGGAGTTAGACTCAATCAGAGCAAGGAAGTTCTATTGAGCTATGGATGGAGAGATTGGAGTTGAGGGCTGCTGAAGCAACTAGAACTTGCTATACAGGATATCAGAGAAGAGGGAGTAGACATATAAGTATGAGTTATCCTTGAGTACTAGGCAGAGGCCTGAGCTACACACGCATAGATGATATTCCTCTAGGCTTAGTACAGAGTGTGTGTTAAAAGATTAATGTTCTTTATTATCCACCAATGAGTGAGATCATGTGATGCTTCTCTCTCATTGATGGCTTATTTCACGAAGCATAAGGCTCTCCAGTTCCATCCAGTTTGCTGCAAATGGTGAGAATTCCTTCTTTTTAATGGCAGCATAGAATTCCATTGTGTAGATGTACCACAGTTTTCTGATCCACTCATCTGCTGACGGGCACCTAGGCTGTTTCCAAATTGTAGCTATTGTAAATTGTGCTGCTATGAACATAGGGGTGCATAAATCCTTTCTGATTGGTGTTTGTGATTTCTTAGGATA
>PVJN01034594.1:0-22657 GCA_004026805.1 Lasiurus borealis | reverse complement strand
CCCCCCCAAAAAAACCTCCCACCCCCCGAGACACACAGGCCTCCTAAGGCTTGGGCTCCAGGAGCAGGCCTCTGAGTTCCGAGACGATGTCCGAGAGGTCGAAGGGCAGGGGCATCGAGGGGTCCTCCTTCTCCCAGTACGGCCGGCACTCGGGCTTCTGGTCGGCGGGCAAAGAGCGGGCGACCCGGGACTGGCACCTGGAAGAGGGAGAACAGGCAGTTCATCGGCGGGAAGAAGCGCCTGGAGCACCCGGCCGGCCCCCAGGGACAACTGGAGGCGAAGAGGCCACACGCCCGCCCAGACCGTCCTCCACGGTGGCTGCCAGTACACGGGAGCACGCCTGGCCGGAAGCAGAGGGGATGGGGAGTGGAGGATGGGCCGGGGACCAGGCTTCCTGACCCCCCAAAACCCCTCAGCACCCCCCTTCTGTGTTTTTTTTATTTTTTATTGATTTTTCAGAGAGAGGGAGAGGGATATAGAGAGAGAAACACCGATGAGAGGGAGACATCGATCAGCTGCCTCCTGCACGCCCCCTACTGGGGATGTGCCTGCCACCAGGATACATGCCCTTGACCAGAATCGAACCTGGAACCTTTCAGTCCACAGGCTGACGCTCTACCCACTGAGCCACACCGGAGGTTCCGGAGATTTACATGCGTCCCGCCCGGCCTGGTACGGCGAGGAGGCACACAGAGGAGAGCCGGGCTACCAGGGAGCGATGCAAATAGAGGTTAACATTCATCCCTGCTGATGAGGACGTGGGGGAGCCGCCACCAAATTAAATTACGAGGCGAGCCGCCGCTACTCCCTGAGGAGAGCACTGAGATCACGGTTTCATGAAGTGGATTAGTCGCCAATGGCCGAGGAATTAATTAATTAGCGCCGGCGACGCCGGCCCCGCCCCGGAGGAAGGGGTCCGGGGCAGCGGACCCGCAGACGGGACCCGGGTCTGGCCGGACCCCAGTGGCGTGGGCTGTGTTTATATGGGAGAGAACCAAGGACCAGAGAGAAAGGAAACACAAACTGCCATGGAGAATAAGCAATTTCACCCTGGCTGGTGTGGCTCAGTGGGCAGAGCGCCTGCCCGTGCACTGAAGGGTCCCGGGTTCAATTCCGGTCAAGGGCATTAACTCAGTTGCAGGCTCGATCCCTGGTCTTGGTAGGGGCTCCTGTGGGAGGCAACTCATCGATGTGTCTTTCTCATAGATATTTCTCTTCCTCCCTTTCTCCCCCCCACCTCTCTCTCTCTCCCGCCCTTCCTCTCTCCCTTCCACTCTGTCTAAAAACCAAGGGAAAAATATCCTCAGTGAGGATCAGCAACAACAAGAATCAACAATTTATATTTTCGGGCCCCGTGGCGGTGACAGCCGGAGGGAGCCCTGAAAAGAAACACGGGTGCTCCCCTACTTAGAAGGGGCTGACATCCCTTCGACCCTGTCACGACCGAAAATGCTGTTAAGTCGAAAATGCATGGGGTCCGCCTCACCCACCGACCACCCTCACTCAGCCTGGCCCAGCTGGGCCCAGAACACGTCCGTGAGCCCCCAGCTAGCAGGATCCTCTAACACAGCGGTTCTCCACCCTCCTAACGCCGCGACCCTCTCCTACAGCTCCTCATGCTGTGGGGACCCCCAACCATAACATTATTCTCGCTGCTGCTTCCTAACTGTCAGTTTGCTCCTGTGATGAATCCTCATGTAGATATCCGTGTTTTCCAACGGTCCTAGGCTCTACGGTAGCGGTTCTCAACCTGTGGGTCGCTAAAGACCGTCGGAAAACACAGATATATTCACATTATGATTCATGAACAGCAGCCAAATGACAGTTAGGAAGTAGCAACGAAAATAACGTTATGGTTGGGGTCACTGCCGCATGAGGAGCTGTATGAAAGGGTGGCGGCATTAGGAAGGTTGAGAACCACTGACACAAAGCCCATTGCATCACCACGTGTTAACTAGCTCACCATTGCCTCACCAGGGGTTAACTAGCTCACCATTGCATCACCAAGGGCTAACTAGCTCCTGTAGTGATTTTCACACATACCACATACCACTTACCGCTTTCGCACCATTGTAAAGTAAAAAAAAAAAAAAAAAGAAAGAAAGACATCAGAGGTCAAGCCATCGTGAGCTGGGGACCGCCTGCACTAGGCACTCCCCTGCCCGCCGCCCCATGCTCCCTAAGCCAATTACAAAGTGGCCAGGCCCCCATCTGTCTTCTGTCCACGAGGAGACGGAAGAATGGACCTGTTTCCCGGCGTGATGGGAGAGGAGGTTCCCGGCTCCGAGACGTCTCCTTCTCTGGGGAATTGTCCACGGGCAAGGGGTCCCCCCCACCCCCGGAAAACATACTTCAGCCGCACACCTCCGCTCCCGTGCGCTCAATGGCGGGGCCGGCGTCGAGGGCGCTCCATCGCCGCGCGTGACACGCCGCCTCCCTCCCATATATCTCCCGCGCCCCGCGCCGGCCGGATAATGGCGTCTGTTAACACGCGCTAAGTACTATTATGTAGCACATCACTTCATAAATAATAAGATTAGCTGACCCCGGGGCCCCGGGAAGAGTCGCGTGTGTAAATGTTCTCATTATTTATTTAAAGCGAGAATTAAAGCAACAGACGCCGCGTCCGACAATCCTCTTAGCATAAATATTCAACTGTTTGCGCCGATAAGCCCCGCACGGCGCCCGGGACCAGGGGGTGCGTTCGGCGGACGCCTTGGTGGGGGGAGGGTGGGGGTTGGGGGTGGTAGACGGTGCCGCTCGCCACCGTGGTCCCCAGGGCGCCTCTCCCCAGGGCCAGAGACGGTCTCTCAGTCACATGAAAGCGATGGGAGGAAATTAATACTCGAGGGGAGCGGAGATTAATTACAGACGAGCCTGGCAGAGCTGTTTAAATGGTGCTTTCTTTGCTGCCTGGGAAGTAGAGAGAAATGTGCAATGACGCTCAATTAGAGAGGGCTGCCCGGTGACGCTCAGTCAGAGAGGGATGCTCAGTGGCGCTCAGCAGAGAGGGATGCTCAACAGGAAGTCACTCCGAAAGGAGCACCTCCTCCCGCAGCGGGAAAATGGTTGGCGCACACAGGAACCCAGCTGGCAGATCAGCCGGCTGTGATGAGGGTGACCCCCCTAGAATATCAGGAGGTTTGCAGACAGGCCACAGGGTGCTGCCTCGCCTGCCAGTGGGCTTTGCCCCCGCACCGGGAGGAAGTGTGCGAGGTAACACAGCCGGATTCAGAGGTCCTTGGCGGCCGCGGTTCACACGCCCCCAGCCCACGGCTGTGACGGGCCGGCCGTGCTTCCCCACTCCGCCCCGCCCGCGCGTGGAAGCGGACGGTCCCCTCGCCAAACCAGGATGCTGACAGAGTGCCGCGTGGGCCAAGCGGGCCTGGGTGGGAAGGCAGGAAACACTGGCTTTGGCTCCGGGTTCAAAGAATGGTCCTCCTTGGGACAAAGTACCTGGGAGATGGGGGCGTGCTGGTGTCCTCCACACGGGCCTTCGCATGACAGCAGCCGGTGCGATGACCAGGACGAGAGGACCTTTCTGGAGAGACGCACGGGTTGTCCCCCAGCTGCCCCAGGTGAGCAGAGCCTTCCAAACGCAGCTCAACAGCAACCAGTTCCCCTTCCCACCTGTCCTCTCACCTCCCATCTTACAGAAAAACCTTCTTTTTAATGCTTCCGTTAGCGAATAAACGTGAATCTACTCGGGAGCCCTGCTCCTTTCCTGAAGCAAAGGAAAATAATACAGATCCATGCTCTTTCCATTCAAAGAACTGGGTGTCACCCTTCCCTCCATCCCCCCCGGAAACTCTCACTGCTTAGGAATGGTTCTCCCTGAAGGATCGACCTTGTGATGTAACGGGAAGCAGCTGACAGGTGTCCTAGGGGTGGCCCCTGCGCCGACGACTGCCCGGAGGGTCCCCTCCCCCGCACAGGGGTCACTCCCAGGGGCCACCGCCCCGCGTACCCCCCACCCCGACCCCCCAGGGCCACACTGAGGTCCGGAAGGCCGGGGCCGCGGCTATCTCAGTGGACACTGGCCGCCCGGCTGGGCTTAAGCACTTTAGCTAAAGTGTGTGTTAATTAGGGGTATGCGAGGCGTCGATACAGGGTTAATGCAGAGGTCGAGGGAGAGACTCCTTCCCTCCTTGCACCACTTCGCCGGCTGGGTGACGAACGCCGGGCCCCGTGGTTTGGAATCGATAGGTTTTAGAGTAATGCGCCCGCCATCGATTTTGAGAAAACACGGACTGTCTCCCTCCTCGTCCCTAGATGTTGCCACAAATAAAGGAGGACAGGTAACACCCCCATCATTCTCGCCGAGGCCATGAGGAAAGGTTTCAGGAGCAATGGGTGGTGGGGAAAGCAAGCTTTAAAAAAAAAAAGAAGTACAAAGAAATGAGACCTTGATGGAGAACTGAGAGCCAGCGCCAGCCGCTGAGGAGACAACAAGAATGAACTCCTGAGAGAGAATTCTTTCACCGGAAGGAAGAGAGCAACGCTTGGTGCAAAGGACAGTTACATTTTGGACGCTGTTTGAATGCCGCCAAAGATCTCAGCACACCGCATGGGTTCATTCGGTTCTCACCACAACCCGAGAGAGATGGGAAGGCAGGATGGGATCCTCATTTGGGGTGCGGGCTGGCTCCCCCACCGTCCGTCCTTGGGAAGCTGGAGGGCGGGCTGGGCCAGACCCTGGGCATCTGGCTGACTGCCCTTCCCGCCAGGCCCTGCCCTTTCTAGGGCGTCCCGTTCGGTCTAAGATGGGCCCTGTCCTCTCGCTAATTTAGAGCTTCAGGAGACTCCAACCCACGCCAAGGGGGAAAAAGAAGAAACCCTTTTTAATTCCCTTCACGTTTCTACAAAGACTGTTACTATAGCCAATGGCGGATGGCACGTTTTCTTACATCATCATCTAAGGCAGTGGTTCTCAGCCTTTCTAACGCCGTGACCCTTTAGTACAGCTCCTCATGGGGTGGTGACCCCCAACCATACCATCATGTTCGCTGCTACTTCATCACTGTCATTTTGCTGCTGTTAATGAGTCGTCATGTAAATACCTGTGTTTTCCGATGGTCTTAGGCGATCCTGCTAGCTAGCGGTTCTCGACCTGTGGGTTACTCTGATTCATAACAGTCATGACCCCCAGGTGGAGAACTGCTAGCAGGGTCGTCTAAGACCATCGGAAAACACAGGTATTTACGTGACGACTCATTAACAGCAGCAAAATGACAGTGACGAAGTAGCAGCGAACATAATGGTATGGGTGGGAGTCCCCGCCCCATGAGGAACTGTACTAAAGGGTCGCAGCCTTAGAAAGGGCGACCTTTGTGGGTCGAGACCCCGTTGGGGGTCGAACAACCCTTTCACAGGGGTCGCCTAAGACCAGCGGAAAACACCTATTTCCCATGGTCTTAGGAACCAACACACCGCTCCTCGGTGTCGCAAAGTGTAGCCATGTAGTTTACTGTTGTCATATGAAGACTGTTACCCATGTTGCACCATGATTCAAGACAAAATTTCATTTATTTGTAATTAGAAATAAATATTTCACAATATATAATTACATATTGTTTTTGTGGTTAATCCCTATGCTTTCATGATGTTCAATTTGTAACAATGAAAATACATCCTGCCTATCAGATATTCACATTACAGTTCATACCAGTAGCAAAATTACAGTTATGAAGTAGCAACGGAAATAATGTTATGGTTGGGGGTCACCACCACGTGAGGAGCTGTCTTAAAGGTCGTGGCCTAAGGAAGGTTGAGAACCGCTGGTCTATAGGAATAAAAGATACCCGCTCATCTTTTACGATCATAAACAGGTGGGCATCTTTAAGATGGGAGGCGAGAGGATATTTGGCATCACACGGCATCTCATTCCCGACAGCACCTCCATGTCGGTGAACGCCAGCGCGGGGCCGGCTCTTGCAAAGGATCCGGCACACGGCGCAGGTCTCCCGAGTCCCCTCCTCCCCCCATCCCCCCCGCCCCCCGTCCCCCAGCCAGGCTCGTGGAACCACTTAATAACGTGAGAGCACTTGGCCTCCTCGCGGTGCTGAGCCCCGGGCCGGGTTCGTCTGTCGGCCCCTCAGCTCGGCGGCGAGGGCCATGAATGGGCCACGTTGAGGGCCGCGCATTTAGGAGCTGCTGACCTCTGCTCCCCGGTCACACGATAGGGCCACCCGAAACCCGCGGGCCTCCTGCCTGGCCGGCGGACAATGCGAAAGGTCAAGTAGGCCGGGCGCGTCTGGGCGCGGAGTCTGCGGCGGCTCGGGCGGGACGGGCGCTGGAGGCGCGGCCGGGTTGGGTTCCCGGGGACTCACAAAGCTGTGGAAGCGCGGCCGAAACGGGCTGGACAAAAGGGCTACGATTTCAAAGCGGTCTAGGGTAACGTCCCTCGCCGGGGAAGAGAAGGAGCTCATTATTTTTAAAGGGCAGCGGTGAAAACAAACACTCGGGAGGGAAACGTATTCCGCCCGGGGCCGCGGCCGCTGGCTGGGGAGGGGCGGCGCGGGCAAGGCGCAGGGGCTTAATGACCGATATGGATGCTGTACCTGCGACGGGGCAGACGGTCCAATTGGATGCAATTACTGGAACCGAATCCCCCACCGCCGCCGCCGGGTAACCGCGAGCCCTCCTCCCGGCCACAGAAGACGGCCTGGGGCCTGGCCGCCGCCGTCCTCTGTCAGCACCGCACCCCACAAAGGAGCGCGAGGACAAAAGATAACCCTTTCCCAAACTCCGGGACTTCCTTGTGGCCTGAAACTTAAGTCAAGTTCGCGTGAGATGGTCTCAGACTTCAGAAGGATTCCAGAATAACTTAACCGTCCGAAATTCAAGGCAGCTGGGATTTTTTTTTTTTTTAAAGATGCACCATTATGTTATTTCAAAACATTTCTTCTTTAAAAAAAAAAAAAAAGACTTTAAATTTTTATTGATTTGAGAGAGGAAGGGAGACAGAGAGACAGAAACATCAATGATGAGAGAGAATCGCGGATTGGCTGCCTCCTGCACACCCCACACTGGGGACCGAGCCCCCAGCCCACCCCCTGTAACCCTCTGGTTCGTAGCTCAATGCTCAATCACTGAGCCACACAGGCCATGCTGAAGATTTTACGTTTTAAAGTGTTTGGTTCCATGCCTCTTACTCAGACACAGATGACGAGTCATATCCGTCTGCACAGTCGTGGCAACAAAAGGGAAAAGGCTAACACCCCTGGTTTCCGGCATCTAGAAACTTCGTTGGAACCCACGTTCTCTGCTTAGCTGTTTTTTAAGACGACAGAGACATCAATGAGAGAGAAACATCAATATTGATTGACTGCCTCCTTCTCACCCCCTGCTGGGGATCCAGCCCACAACACAGGCAAGTGCCCTAACTGGGAATCAAACCGGAGACCTCTTGGTGCCAACCGCCGAGTGGCCGGCCAGCCAGGTGGCTCAACTGGCTGTTGGACGCCAAGTTCATTGTAACCTGCTCCAGAGCAGGAGGCTCCCATGTCTGTCTCTCTCCTCCGGGAGCACATGCACTAACACCGCGGGAAGCTTAGGGTAGCTAGGTCCCAACAGCTGGCAGAGACGTCTAAATTCGGAATCTGGGCCAAGATAAAAGGCCAGTTTGTCCAGGACATGGCGGTCTTCTGCTGAATGCATGGCATGCACTGATTTCAAAGCTGCATAAAAGTCATAGCTCAACATGTCCCGGCGTCTGCTCAGTCCCCACCCCCAATTCCGGGCCTTCTCTCCTTCCCGGGTCCTGCTGTTCGCTCTGCCCTAGTCCTGCTGGCTCTTCGGCTCCTCCTCTCAGGCATCAGTGGCTGCTGTGTCTCACCTGAACCGTCTAACTCCGTGGCTTCTCCCTGTCCTTCCGATCACCACTTTCCCACGATCCAATCCCCGAGGCCTTCCTTGAGTAAGATAACAATGTAGGCCCGGCCGGCATGGCTCAGAGGTTGAGCGTCAACCTATGAACCAGGAGATCAGGGTTCGATTCCTGGTCAGGGCACATGCCCGGGTTTCGGGCTCGATACCCTGGACGGGGCGTGCAGGAGGCAGCCCATCCATGAGTCTCTCTCATCATTGATGTTTCTATCTTCCTCTCCCTTCCTTTCTGAAATCAGTGAAAACATATTAGAAAAAATAAAATAAGATGGGAACAGACAGGAGGCTGAGCAGGGAGCGAAAGCCTCGGACCTTTCTAGGAATGAGGGCATTTGGGAAGGTGTTTCGGGGGATGAAGCAAACACATCCTCTGAGACTCCTCTCTGCCTGGCTGCCGCGCCCAAGGCTGAGCGGAGGGAAGGCTCTGGATCAGGTTGCCCACTGCCTCTGAGTCTCTGCCCTGCTTTGCGCTGGGAGAGAAGAGAAGAAAGCACCCCAGGCCTCGCTGGGCTCCCGAGTCCCCCTGATGAGTGTCATTCTGCACAGCTCAGCTCCTATCCACTGACGCTGCTCCTTGTCTCTTCCGAGCCGTGGGGACCGCTGGGGAGGGTGGGCAATCCTGCCTGCTGAGAGCCACGGCCAGCCGGCCAGCCAGCCAGGCCCCTGGGTCAGTGCCGGCTTCGCATCTAAGATGACTCAGTTTAAAAGGCGTTTTAAAATATATTTTATTGCTTTTTCTTTTCTTTTTTTAATAGAGAGGGAGAGAGAGGAATAGAGAGTTAGAAACTGGGACCCTTCAGTCTGCAGGCTGATGCTCTAGACCAGTGGTAACGAAAATAATTTTAGGTTGGGGGTCACCACAACATGAGGAACTGCATTAAAGGGACGTGGCATTAGGAAGGTTGAGAACCACTGGTCTAGACACAAAGCAGCCAGGGTGAGAATGGCATTTTCTGCCCCGGCTGACTCTGCTTTTTCGCTTTTAGGGGGAGAGCAGCCTCCGGGAACTCCTTGGAGATGCCCAGGGTCTGGGGCACACGGGGTCCCCACTCCCATTCCCGGTTCGCCACCCTTCCCCTTAATAAGCTTTGCTTTTAGGCACCTTGGCTGCAAAAAGGCATTTAACTTTAATTCCATTTGACTTCAATTGTGTCCAAATTACTGTAAAAAGGAAGAAGACAACAAGCTGTAAATATGAGGAGAGACAGAAAATCATTGAGAATCCTGCCTTTATGAATATTTGATGAAGAAAGGTTAGCTCCATGGCTGGTAAATTATAAGAAATTATGTCCATCATGTGACTCTGTCAGCCAAGGTTAATACCGACGGGCCGGGACCTGGTGGGGATGACAATGCAGATTAAACCAGATTTGTCCTGTCCTGCCTGCAATTCGTTTTTTTTTTTTTTTTCCTCCCATTATGAGTGAAAAAGGGCCGATCATTAGGGTTATGGCGAAATCACTGCGCGGTGAAACCGCTGTGTTGTGCGGGCCGGCGGTGCGTTTTCACAATACGTTTTTTTTTTCATCTCTGCTCATCTCGCCCTTAATTGTGCGGTCGCTGTGGGCCGGAGCCGATTATTAACTCTTTTGATCCTGCGATGGCCTGGCCGTCGGGTTCGCTGATTACCAGCGGGCTGCCGGGGTGAGCCGGCCGGATACGGGGGTCTCCTGCTTCATTTGTCGGCAGCAGAAAAATGGTCCTTTTCTGCTCCAGGCACAGCCCCACTCAAGCGTGAGGCGCTCTCCAATGGTGGGGGAGGACTGTGCCCCGGTTAAAGGCTCCTGGGGGCTCCCCTGAGGAACCTCATCTCTCAGGTGTTTAGGATTCGTTTTTCACTTTAAAAAAACAACCACAAAAAACCTGAACGAGGCTCCAAGCTCTGCGGTTGGAAGCCGTGTCCTTGTTTTACGAGGCGGAGAATGAGATGCGTGTGGAGCTCACTAACCTGGGATGCCAGACAGACGGACAGACCGACCCCCCTGAGGGCCGAATTCAAACACCTGGAAGCTGGGGTCTCCAAAGACACCTTCGTCCACTTTCTTTCTTCTTAATTTTTAAATTATATTTTTAAATATATTTTTTTTATTGATTTCAGAGAGGAAGGGAGAAGGAGAGACAGAAACATCCATCATGAGAGAGAACCAGGGATGGGCTGCCTCCTTTACGCCCGCTACTGGGGATTAAGCCCACAACGCTGGGCATGTGCCCGGATCGGGAATTGAACCGTGACCTCCCGGTTCATTGGTCGATGCTCAACCATGGAGCCGAGTCCTTTAAGCCCTTTCAACGAGGCTGAAGAGCTCAGAGACTCAGGCCCAAGAGAGGGGAGGAGGAGTCACATCCTAAAGATGGCGGGTCAGAGGGCTCTGTCTCCAGCTTTTCCAGAATGGGCTTGAAATCAACAATGGACACACAGACTTCGGGACGGGGGGGCTGGGTTATTCATCATCACTCTCCTCCTTCTAGAAAAGTCCTCGGCCACCCTTCCTCTTGATGCCTAACATGTCGGGAATCATATGCCTTTCCTAAAGTTGCTTTGGCTTTTTTCTTCCGTGAGGGGCGTGGCGGATGGAATGTTGAACGATGGGTATGGGACAGGGAAAAAGGCCAGTAGGGCTTTGGCCATGGATGGCATGTGAAGGAGGAGAAGAGGAAGAGAATGAGCGCACTCACAACAGAACACAAAGTTAAACAAATAGAAATCTAGCCTGGCTGGGCCCGGCTCAGTGGATGAACATCGACCTATGAACCAGGAGGTCACGGCTGAATTCCCCGGCAGGGCACACGCCCGGGTATGGGCTGGATCCCCAGTGCGGGGCGTGCAAGAAGCAGCCAATCCATGCTTCTCTCTCATCATTGATGTTTCTCTCTCCCTGGTCCTTCCTTTCTGAAGTCAATTTAAAAAAATCTATAATAATAAAAGCGATTTAATATGCTAACTAGACCAGATGTCCTTCTGGTCAACCTTCCAGATAAAGCTGGGTCTGCGAGGGAAGCGGGTGCCAGCAGCCGGGGGGGGGGGGGGGGGGGGGGGGGGGGGGGGGGGGGGGGGGGGGGGGGGGGGGGGGTGGGGGTAGGGGAGGGGAGGAAGGCCTACTCTTGCATGAATTCCATGCATGGGGCCTCTAGTATATTATGTAAAAAAAAAATAAAAATCTAACCATGTCGATGCAATACATGCTCAGACATCAAGAGACCCTAGCGGCCAATGCGGAAGACAAGGTGTGTTTTTCCCCAGGTTACGGTGAGGCTGGGCACTGGGGCAGCTGGGAGATGGTCTCGGGCGGGGCTCAGTGTGACAGCCGGGAGGTAATGAGAATTGGCGTGCCTGTGGCCGCCGCACCGCGGAGGCGGGGTCTGGCGGGGTCCTCGGGGAGCTCCCCCGGCAGAAGCCTCGCTGCCCGCACTCACGCCATCCCAAAGCGGGAGCCTTCACACACACGGGGAGGCTGCTGGGTTCTCGGGTCAGGGACTAATCGATAGCACGGGCCATCTTTCTGCCTAAAAGCATGGTGGGGGGAGGGGGGAGGGAAGAGGTGTGAGAGAGGCACCCGAGGGGCAGGATCTTTGCCAGCACATCACCTGGGACCTCTGCCTGCGCCCGGGCCCTGGAGGCACAGGGCACCTCTTTCCCAGACCCGCAACTTTCTGCCCAAGTGGTTCTGACCTGCTTGCATGGGGCACAGAACCAGTCTCCCCGGTGTCTGTAGCAGCAGCTCCGGGCGTGAGGGACCCCCTCTTTGCAGACCTCCAGCTCCCCCACCCCCGCCCCGGGCTCAGTAAATCTCAGCTGTGTCTGCAACCTGGCTGGACCCAGTGGGGTGCAAATGGCTTCTCCGTGTACCGCGATGGCTCCTGAGACCGGAGCCACCTGAGGAGGCCTGTCCCCTCTGTGTGACCTGCACCTGGCGGCCGGCTCTGAGGAGACATGTTGGCGCTCTCCGCTCGCTGAATTTAATGCTCCAGAAAGCAACCGATCGCACCGCGGAGGGTGACGCTGACTCGGAGAGACAGGGACAGGACGGGGTTCAAGGTCCCGGCCCTTGGTGGAGCGTCGTCTGGGGCCGCCCAGCACATCGAACCCACGCCCAACATGCTCTCAAGAGTCGGAGCAGCTCCCCAAACCGCTCCTTTGGGGTTAGCGGGCAAGAGGCCAGCCCCCAACGGTCAGAAGGAAGCCCAAATCTGGAACACATGTGCAGCCACTGAAGACAGTCGAGGGAAGGGGACTCAGCAACTGCTGTGTGCAAGTTCGTCTATTTCTTCTTCTTTTTTTAAAAAAAAATATACTTTATTGATTTTCTTACAGAGAGGAAAGGAGAGGGATAGAGAGTTAGAAACATCAACGAGAGAGAGACATCGATCAGCCGCCTCCTGCACACCCCCTACTGGGGATGTGCCTGCAACCAAGATACATGCCCTTGACCGGAATGGAACCTGGGACCTTTCAGTCCGCAGGCCGATGCTCTATCCACTGAACTACACCGGTTTCAGCAAAGTTCGTCTATTTCATGTTCGTTAACTCTCCTGCGATCATTTCAAGTTTCCCGGGAAGGAAACGGAGGCGTCGGGGTTCAAGAACATGGCGCCGGGCCCAGGAGAGAATGGGACTCAAATCCAGGCCTGCGGGCTCCAAACCCCTTCCCAGGACTCTGTGCTCCCCATCCGGGACGCCTCACTCCCACCTCAAAGCAAAGCACATCTCATCGCTCCAATAAAGTGAATGCCCCACCTGAAATGGCCACACCCCGAAAAAATGCCCGGAAACGCCCCAGAAGAAGAAGGCAGGGCAGCGGCACGCGGTGGAAGGCACGCAGGCGGGGTGTCTGCTCCGCTCTCGGACCGGGGGCCGGGTGTGGGGGGGCTTTAACCACGGGCCTCACAGAAGGAAGAGGCAGAACTTCCTAGGACACAGGTCCCTGCCTCCCCGTCCGTCCCGACACGGGGCCCTGTCGCCACGGCGAGGCCAGGGCTTTCTAGAAGCGGCGCAGACGGCAGCCCGCCGAGCCGGGCCGTGGCCATTCCCGGGACTATGAAGCGGAGCCCGGAGACGCGCCCCTGCAGATAAAGGGCGCGCTTTCTTACCGGGCCTTCAAAGGGGCCCGAAAACCGAGGCTCTGGCCTTTTCAAGACGACATAATGAGACGGGAGATTTTGCTTGCCAAGAAATTAACTTTCGGTTAATTAATGAAAGTAACCTTAAACAGTGGGCGTGTGGCCAAGGACGGGGGGGACCCTGGGATGCAGGGGAGTGGGGGGAAGGGGGTGATAATGGGCCGCTTTCAAGGAGCCCGGGCTCGGCCGCCCGGAGAAGAAATTCGATGAGGATGCTGCTTGTAAATTTGATCTCGAATTCTTGAGATGAACAAATAACAGTCTTATCTGTAATAAAGTCTTGCTGCAAATGCTTTCTTTTCGCCCATAATTTTCTGTTCCATTTAAGAGAGGAGATTTAATTAGATGTTGGTGAAACACCAGTTATTTAATAAGGCCCTTAATAAAAAAAAAAAAATCTAATCTACGGAACAGAGAGAGCCACGGTAACATAATCACAATTTTAAAAAACGCATTTTAAGAGGGACCACTTCTGTATGCCGGGAGGGAAATAGGCGGCCGGGGGACGGGGTGGCTTTGCACCCCGCGTAAGGACGGAGGAGGCAAACCCGGTAAAAAAACAGCGACCCCCACGCTTCCTTCTCGTCAAGTTTTTCGTCAGCTGCGGCCCAAACGGGGCCTTGAACCTGAGGGAGGGAAGGGAGAAGAATCCCTTCCACCTGAGCAAGTTTTTAAATGGAAAATTGCTTCTCATCAGACACGGACGCTTACGGACCCTTCAAGTTGCATGAGAAACGATAGGGCCCTGACCTCTGTGAAACCTAACCCCAGTTTTTTCCTTTAGAGATGACTGATTGATTGATCAATTGATTGATCGATCGGCAAACCCTGTCCCGGAGATAGGGCTCCCCCCTAATTTCATGGGGGTAACGCAACGGTGGGAGGAGCCTAATAAGTTCACAGATCCCGCGTGACCCAAGCACAGAGGAAGGTGGTGTGAAGAGCGTTCTGAGTTCTTCCGACTCCTCATCTTCTCACGTCTTCACCAGAGGCAGCTTTTGGGGACCAGGCTCCCCAAGGCCCAGGCTCCACTCCACATAGCAATTCTTTGAGGTCGCCTTTCCTACAGACCCGTGTGGTGTTGGTGGGGGTGCCGGTCCCCAGGGGAAGCTTGCTTCGTAGGTTCTGGCCTCTCCTGAGCAAGATTCGGAGGAACTGGGACCCAGAGGGGGTGGAACAGCCCCGGCTGGCTTGGCTGGGTGGATAGAGCGCCGGCCTGCGGTGGACTGAAGGGTCCTGGGTTTGATGCTGGTCAAGGGCACAGGCCCCGGATGCAGGCTCTTTCCCAACCTGGGTGAGGGCACAGGTGGGAAGCAACCCATCCATGTGCCGCTCTCAGATGGATGTTCCTCTCTCTGTGTCTCTCCCTCTCCCGGCCACTCTCCCTAAAAGCCCCCGGAAAATTCCCTCGGGGGAGGATCAACAATAGCAACGAAAGTGGAACAAAGTGTGTGGACACCCCGGCTTCGTGGTGGTAGCGTGGTCACCCCTGACTCGGCAGTCCAGACCGGGGTTCACTGGGCCACGTCCCTTGCTGGGTTCTCCCGAGCCTTGGTGATTTAGGGAGAAGGATCAGATCGTGGCCATTTCTCTGATGAACAGAGAGCGGGGGTAACCCAGCTCCGGCATCCAGGTGTAGCTGAGGGTCCGTCCCCGAAGTGCCGGCACCGGGCCACCGTGGCTGAGACCCCGCGCGCTGGCGTCCGAGGGAGGCCTTGAAAACACAGTTCTTCTCGAGAACCACCAGACCGTCGGGACTTCTGAGTGACACCTCTGGGCGCCTTCGGATTTTCTTGATGGATGCGTTGAAAAGAATCGATGGACCACCACCAAATACATTCCGATGCACTTAAAACATTCAAATTCAGTAAAATATTCCCTGGAAAAAAAATAATAAATAAAATGGCCCAAACCGGTGTGGCTCAGTGGATAGAGTGTCAGCCTGCGGACTGAAAGGTCCCAGGTTTGATTCCGGTCAAGGGCATGGACCTTGGTGGCGGGCACATCCCCGGTGGCAGGAGTGCAGGAGGCAGCTGATGGATGTCTCTCTTTCATCGATGTTTCTAACTCTCTATCCCACTCCCTTCCTCTCTGTAAAAAAAAAATCAATAAAATATATTTAAAATAAATAAATATATAAATAAATAAAATGTTCCCTGAATGAACACGTTACCCAGAGTAGTTTATAAAACGCTTTGCTGTTTTAAATCTTCCTTTCTTTTTTTAAAATATATATTTTATTGATTTTTTACAGAGAGGAAGGGAGAGAGATAGAAAGTCAGAAAGATCGATGATAGAGAGACATTGATTGATCAGCCGCCTCCTGCACACCCCACACTGGATATATGCCCGCAAGCAAGGTACATGCCCCCAAACGGAATCAAACCTGGGACCTTTCAGTCCGCAAGCCAACGTTCTATCCACTGAGCCAAACCGGTTTCGGCTGCTGTTTTAAATCTTAAACAACCACGTCGCGTGGTCCCAGGGTTCGGTGGCTGGGCCTCCCTGCAGCTGTTTCGTTGTCTTCATCACCGTCCGCCCTGCTTATCTCCGATCCGCAGTCTCCACGCGGGATGGGGTGGCCCCGTGCTGGCTGAAGACATGGACCTCGCTCGCAGAGAGCTCGCTCAGCTGCTTCCCGTGGCCATAGATTCCTCTGGAAACCAATCGGTGTGGTTCGGGGTGTGTGTGCCAGTTGCTGATTGCATCGATGCAATGTTTACACAACGGTCTGTTAAAATGTGTTCATTTGTAACATATGTGTATATATATACATGTACATATTAGTAAACTTCAGGAGGAGTAATTCAGAAATTAGACTAACCCAAGGTTTTTTTAACATCTATTTTTTATTGATTTCAGAGAGGAAGGGAGAGGGAGAGAGAGAGAGAGAAACATCCATGATGAGAGAGAATCCTTGATCGGCTGCCTCCTGCATGCCCCCTACTGGGGATCGAACCGTGACCTCCTGGTTCATAAGTCAAAGCAAAACCACCGAGCCCCGCTGGCTGGGGTCACTGAGATCTTTTCAGAGAGGTGTGTTCTCCCACTGCCACTGAATGGACAGAGAACGGTGCTCAGGAAAAGCAGAAGGACTCTGGTCCGTCTTATTATCATTTTAAATCTTCTACCGACAGTGTGCCTGCCCCTTTAATGCCGGCATGTGGCAGGGAAAAGGGGTTGGGGTGGACAGGTCTCACTGCCCCACCGTGGTACATCATGTAACGGCCCATCTCTCTTTAAAAATGTTTTATTGATTCTTTACAGAGAGGAAGGGAGAGGGGAGAGTTAGAAACATCCATGAGAGAGAAACATTGATCAGCTGCCTCCCGCACACCCCCTACTGGGGATGTGCCCACAACTAGGATACATACTCTTGACCGGAATCCAACCTGGGACCTTTCAGTACACAGGTCCATGTTCTATCCACCGAGCCAAACCGGTCAGGGCTCACGGCCCATCTCTTAAGTCTTTTATTATCAAGACACCCTTGTCCGGTTTCCTGGCCCTGCTGGCCCAGCACTTTGTACGAGTCTTTGATCTTCTCTGCCCAAATCCATGCAGCTGGATGCTTGATCAGGCTGCCTGCCCTCGCGGCCTCCAGACCTGGCTGGCCTCTTCCTTCCGAGGCAGCGCCCTCGCTCGGTGCCTTCTGCAGCTCCCCGTCCTTTGCCTTCCATGATTCCAGGGACGCTCTCCTTCCTGTCCGCCCCACACTCCACATCCCACCGCCGCTCCCAACCTCGGAGCCGCCATCACAGGAGCATCTCGCTGCCGTTGGCGGTGTGGTGGCTGGGGATGCGCCTTTGGCCTTGAGCCGGACCCCCTGGTGATGCTGTGGAAACGGCCCGAGGGAAAGAAAGCGGTCCACACGCAGCCAAGTTCATCCCCTGTCAGGGCCCAAACCGAGGACCGCTCTGCAGGTGGGGGGCTTGGTCTGGCGTCTGTGCCTTTATGGGACTCCACGCTGGTCTACGGGGCTCCCAGCGGCGGCTCCGGCCTTCAGGGCGCCGGTGTCTTCGGACAGTGTGTTGCCGGGAGCGGAATGTCCGGGCTTCAGTTCTCAGCCGCCAATAAAACCAGCTGGCCGTGGGCAGTCCAAGACAGAGCCCTTATCTCATCCAGGCACAAGCCCAGCCCTGAGCATCCTCGAATCTGCAAATCAATCCGAACTGACTTTCAAGATCTGTTTTGTGTTTTTTTTTGAGAGGCGCCTCCGGTAGCCTGGGGTTCCTTTATATACGAGGAGGAGGAGGATGCTCCTTCACTTTATCAGTTCATCGCGCGTCTCGGTAAGCACCCAGGCCAGCGCAGCGCTCCCGCTTCTGCTTTAAAACGGGGCCGATTATTCTAAGAAACAAGGGCTCTCCACGAGGGCGCGGGCTGTGCCCATCACTCTGGAGGCTGCAGACAGAGGTTCAATATTTAATTCTCAGGCCCCGGCATCCAATACTCACCGGGCGCCCGGGCGCGTCCGCGGCGGCGCGGAATAATCACCCCGGCCTCCCCCTCCCCCCCGCCCCGGGCGCTAATGAGATAACACTGAGGAGGCAGGTTAAGGCAGGCCGGGCCCGGCTAGGGGAGAACTGCATCCGGTTTACTTAGCGCCTCACATCTGACAGAATCAGGGTCCCGTCACACCCGCTGCTCCACTCCTCGTGGCCATTTATACGCCTGTAATCTAGACAGTGCACATGTGTGTTCGTATATACATGTGTGTATACATCTATGCACAAATGCACACACTCTATGTGTCCATGAAATGCACAGAACATGGTTTCAAGGGGGAAGGGGTGTCTAGATCGTAGTGTTCAAAGCAAGCGCAGCACTCAAATGATTTTCTAATATTCATTTCAGGAAAATGAATATCCCCGTACATGCCTGCTGCGTGCAATGCGGATGCTGCCCGCTTCCACCTGGCCTTCTGTGGGCCGCTTTCCAAAACCCGGGCCACCTTCCGAGGTTTAATAACGCGACCCCTTTATTCTCCGGGAGAGGAGAGAGGCAGGTTAATCATCTATCGACTCCTTGGTCTGATTACCCGGCGGAGAGCTCTCTGGCGTGGCGAAATTTCCCTCTTTTTAGCGGCCTCGCAAACATACATCAGCAGGAGGTGCAGATAAAGATCGAAAGATTAAGCTTTGTCACTCAAATGATAATTAAAAAGAGTCTTTTAAACACACTGTAAATACACACGAGCCATCATAAAACCATCACCGCCGGCCCCCGGCGCACGGCCTGCCTCCCGGCGGATGGATTTTCAGGCCCAGGGATATTGATGTTAAGTCCTGCTTGTCTGGGAAAATTGTCATTAACCGTCCCAAGCCTGCACTCAATCCGCTGCCTGAGGAGGGGGGAGGGGAAAGAGAGAGGGAGGGAGGAACGGGCTGGGATAAGATGAGGGGATCTGGCTTCACCTGGCAGACAAGTTAGGATTTGGAATTGAGCGGTTTAATATGCGACCCCTTTCTAACTCCCCTCCGATATATTATCCCCAGGACTTCACTAAAAACAGCCAGAAATCAAGATGCTGCTGGCCTGCGCGCGGGAAACCGTTTTTGCAGACGGGAGGGCTGCGGGAAAGCAGACCGGCTCCTTCTGAGACGTCCGTCCTGTCATCGAAAGACACCCGAGCCGGCGGAGCCCGAAGCGTCACCTTTCCCGGGAACAGGGGCCCCGGCCCTCGCCGTCCTATTAGGATGTCACGCACTGTTAAGCGGGCAGGGTCCCTCTGTATATTCCAATTAGCGCAGCCGCTTACTGGCACGGACGCTGCAGAGAAAACTATCTTCTTACACACACACACACATACACACACACACACACGCACACGCAAACAAAATAGTCCCTCCCGCCGGGAACGAATCCTTTGTTTGACAATTCCGAGAATGTTATTTAGAGATTTTAATTGCTCAGTTGATCTGCGGCCGGATTGCGATGATCAAAACAATACCGTTATTGGGTCTGGGGTTTCTCTCTGACAACTGTAATAAAATGCCGCGGGGTCCCGGGAGGGCGGCCGCGGGCTGGATTGGCGCTGTCAGATTCTCTCTCGGATCTCTTTTTTAGCGGAGGCCGAGGGGCCGGTTTTGTGTTTTTTTTTTAAAGTACATTAATGACATGGCCATCAGGAGCAGGTATTTCAAACGGCACTCAGTGTCTACATGTAGAATCCAAGCTGGGCATCTAGAACAATGGAATCTGAGCACCCGTGGAAGGGGGCCCAGATTAAATTCCTAATTAAGAAGAAAAAGGATATCGGCGAATCAGTGAGGAAAAGCCAACCATCCCGATCAAAGCGGGCAAGAGACGTGGACGAGTATTTCACCAGAGAAACAGTAACAGTCATTTAATTAGAAGAAAATAGCCCCTCCTCCTCAGTAATCCAAAGAATGTAAATGAGATCAGGAAGATACTGTTTTCCTACCGACCAAACTGGAACAGTTCACACGCATGTGCACCCCCCACACACAACCACACACATATGCATGCACATGCACACGGGCACATGCATACATGTGCACCCGCACACATGTACAGCCATACACATCCTATGTACATGCACACACACTCACATATGCACACACCCACACACATTCATGTGCACGCATTCATGTGCACACATGCATGCACACCCAACCACATGCACTCACATATGCACACACCTACTCACATGCCCGTGCACATATGCACACACATGCATGAACACACACACACTTTCCAGGGCTGCGAGGGTGGAGGGCAGCAGGCACGTGCCCGCAGACGGCTGGGGGACCCGCTATGATCGGTTCAACCTTTGGGAAGAACATTTCGGCCATACCTGTCAGAAGCCTTAAAAAAGCGCACACCCTTTGACCCGGTGATTCTGTGTCTAAGAGGCTGTCCCCGGGTGACAGAGACGCACGCACACACATTTTCCAGACCGGGACAGTCACCCCCGTGTTTAACATGAGCGAAAAAGAGGCAGCGACCCACATGTGAGACCGTGGGAGGAGGCGCGGTGAATGCGACCTGGCCATAAAAGGGAATTCTCTTTCCGCGAACAGCCGTGCTCCAGGGAACACCGAAAGCTGTGGGGAAAAGCTGCTCCTGGTGCAGAAAGGGGAAGGAGCATGTTATAAAGTGCTCCGCCCTGTGCCCTGCCAGTGTCGCTTGATGGTTAGAGCATCGGCCCGTGCCTCGGAGGATCGCAGGTTCCATTCCCCGTCAGGGGCAAGCACCTGGGTTAGAGGTTGGAGCCCCAGCCCTGGTGTGGGAGGCAGCCAATCAATGTTGTCTCTCTCACATCCATGTTTCGCTCTCTCCCTTCCTCTCTCCTCCCTCACACTCTATCTAAAAAATCAATGGATAAAACAAAAAATGAACTAAATAACACCAAATGGGTGGTGGGGCACCAAGCCGCCGCCCACAGCGTGAGTGATGGAAGATGGCGGCCTGTCCCTGCCCCGTGCCTGGCACTTAGATTTTGGCGGGGGGGCTGGCTTATGTTGAGACGGTGTGCTCAGGGGTTGAGCATCGACCTATGAACTAGGAGGTCATGTGGTTCGACTCCCGGGTTGTAGGTTCCATCCCCAGTGTGGAGTGTGCAGGAGGCGATGATTCTCGCTCATCATTGAAATTTCTCCCTCTCTCTTTCTCTCTCCTATTCTCTCTCTCTTCCTTCCTCTTTGAAATCAATAAAAAAAAATGCATTTAATATACTTTTTTCATTGATTTTTTTACAGGGAGGAAGGGAGAGGGACAGAGAGTTAGAAATCTCGATGAGAGAGACATCGATCAGCCGCCTCCTGCACACCCCCTACTGGGGATGTGCCCGCCACCAAGGTACATGCCCTTGACCGGAATCGAACCCGGGACCTTTGAGCCCGCAGGCGGAAGCTCTATCCACTGAGCCACACCGGTTTTGCATTTAAAAGAAAAACACACATGTCCACATTCAGACTCCTTCTTCCCCTTCGCCCACTCCCGCCTGCAGGTGCCCCTGACCCCGCTCCCTCAGGGGCTAAGGAGACCGGGGAGGGCTGCTTCATGCTTGGCCACCTGGCCCGCGGGACACCCCAACCGAGCGAGCCACCACGGACCCCTCCTCTGAGTGCAGGGGGCTCCCGCCGGCCCGGGGCGCTGGCTGGCTGCCGGCCGCCCGCCCGGGCTCAGCCTCTGCGGCCCTGACAGGCCGCGGCCCCCGGGGCTGCCTCCCGCCCGAGCCCAAGTCCATGATCCACTGCCGCCAGTCGATGGGATAATGGAAGGAATCGATGGGAAAGATTTTTAGAAGGTCTTAATTAAAGAAACACTTGCAGATACAAATGATGTCTTCAATCTATTGATAGCGCCGAGGTGAAGGGTTAAGCACAAACAAAACCATCAACTTTATTCCGCCCGCCCGCCTCCCCCCCCGAGGACAGCCCGGCCGGCCGGCCCCCGCGCCCCCGCCGGCCCATTCATCAGTCCCCTGTCAATGCCACGGCCACGCTGCGGGGGAAAGTGAGGCCGTGAGCAAAAATGTTAATTACCGGACGGCGGCTTCGAGGCCGCGGTGAGAAACAGACATGCGCGCGCGCGTGAGCGGGGGCCCTGCCCGGTCTGCTGTCCCTCTGTCCTCCCTCTGCCCCTAGAATCGGGGTAGCATTCCCCCCCCAAACAAACAAACAAACAAACAAACAAACACCGTTCGGCAGACAGACGCCCCCTACCCCCTCCCGGAAGTGATGCGCAGAACCGGGATCATTAAAGCAAGCTGCCTCGATGGATGGGTCCCGCTTGGGCCGGGGACGTCTCGGGAGGCCCGACGCTCGCGCGCGTTCCATCGATATCTCCGATTCCCCGGCCGGTGCGGCTCTGGGTACTGGTTTAAAGAGACATCAATCTGGGGTGTCAGCAGCTATCTAATGAACCCGCCACGGTCGATGTCCGGGACGGCCCGTTTTCCACGCAGGCACCCCCTCCGTCCGCTGCCCCGGCCTGGCTGGCCGAACCTGAGTCCCCCTCGCCAAGTCAGGCGGGGTGGGTGGGTGGGCCGCCAGAGGCCGAGGTGACAGCATCCATGGCAACCCGGAGAACGGAAGGAAGGATGCGGGAGAGACGGGATCCCCTTCTAAATGTGCTGGACATGCACCTCCTAAAACAACCTGTTCCGTAAACATCATCCCCCCCCCAGCCCCCCGCTGTGCACAGTCCTCATTCCCTCCGCGGCTGCCTGCCAGGTTCTGGCCCGACCCTGACAGCTCGGGTGATTTTCTGCTTTTTGGGGTCCCTCGCCGGGGATGTCCGTGGGAGCTCCGGGCAACAGGAGGCCCGCGCTCGGCTCTCCTCTTGTTAGTGTTGACGCTCGGCTCCGCCGCGCCCCGCTGCTCCGGCTCCTGACACTGATGGCTGACACGCTAGCAGGCGGGCGGAGGCCGGAGTTTCCCTCCCTTCCCCGCCCTCCGCTTTCAAATAAATTGGCCTGCAACCGGCTGCTGCCGAGCCGCGGTGCTTTAGGTGCGTGACTCGGGGTGACAGGTACGCCCCTCACCATGCCTGCATCTGGCCTGCCTTCTGATCTCGGCTTTTCTCCATTGCAGTTTGCATGCTCTCTCTCGCTCTCCCTCTCTTCTCCTCCTCCTCCTCCTTCCTCTCTCCTCCTCCTCTCTCCCTTCCACCCTCCCCTCTC
>PVJN01034593.1:0-22656 GCA_004026805.1 Lasiurus borealis | reverse complement strand
CATATAAGCATAACCAATGGATGCAGGACATTGGGGGGTGGGACAGGTGAGGGCATGTACTGGGGGGCGGGTAAGGCCAGGGGGAGGTCAACAGGGAAAAAAAATAAAAGGAGAGATGTGTACTACTATTTGTAAGACTTTAAACAATAAAAATACATATTTAAAAAAAAACATAAAGCACATATGTACATACGTTGAAATGATGGGACTTTTTTTTTAAATAAATAAATGGGAGATAGCGACATAATCACAAATCAATGAATGAATGAATGAATGAATGAGTGAATAAAAAATAGACTCCAGGGAAACCCATTATTCCTGGGCTTGGGTGGGAGCATGACCCCCCACCACCCCTGTCTGTGCTGCACCCCCGGAAGCTCACCTCTGCTCCCCGGCAGCCTGAACTGAAAGGACCAGGGGCAGCCCCTTTGCTTGCTGGGGGTTGGTAGTGAAAGGCCTGACTCTGCACTCGGCCTCCTTGGGTCTCACCCACCAGAAGAAAGAGGGGTGCGGGGCGATTGCTGAGAGGGAGGCGACTGTCACATCTGGCTTCCCACACGGTCTCCATAAACATCCTGGGAACATCCTTGTTTATTCACTGCCCGGGGAGGGTCAGCACCCCAGCTGCTCCTCCTGACACCCCCCCAGCGGGGGCCGCGAGTGACTCATTGCCACCTGACAGTAGTGCAAATCCAGAGTCTCCACTCCCCCGCTGCCGATGGGAGTGGAGGGAGCCCGCAGTGTTGATCTGTGGGTTTTGGCTGGAGGAGAGCAGTCACCTTCTGAAAGTCATCTGTCTGCCTTGCTGGATTGCCCCTCTCCTGCCTCCTGGATTAGAGAAAGTGAGCTTTGCATGGCCCATTGGTGATTCCGAGCTGCTGGCTTCTCTAGCACGTAGTCATATAAACTTCCCCATCCCCTTGCAAAAAATGCAAAGGAACCCTGCAACAATTTCACCAATTTCTCTCTTCTTCTTGTCATCTATGTATCATATAATATATAGAAAATATAGTTTTAGATTTGTTAAATGTAAATCTTTGTCAGTACTTAAAAGAAGGAATAGAGCGATGCATGTCTTTCTATCTTTTTGGAAGTGGAAATCCTCTATACATTGTTTTATTTCTTATAGTCCTTCAGCAAAAATTTAGTGAGATACTAAGTACTAGTGATACAAAATGGGTAATATGGTTTCTACCCTCAATGTGACTAATTTAGTCACTCAGACAGGTTAAAAAACAAAAATATAAAATTATTAATTATAATTTAACTAAATTGCACTTCTTTGTAGCATATGAGCAAGAGGGAGCTTAGTTTTTATACTATATTTTTACAATATCTTACATACTAGTATGTATTAATTGTAAATAACGATATCTAATAAAGAATATAGTTGTTTTTTCATTCAATTATAAAATAGAATACTGGCCTTTACCTCTTAAAATAAATAAACCTAAGGAAATTAAAATTAAACATTTATCTTAAAAGAAATCAACTGAAAGAAGTTAAACATTTTTAGCATCATTTTCAACTGAGGCACCATATCTATAGAAAATTATGCTCAAACATATTTAATCAAAAATTAGAAGTTGAGGACATTTCTGGGCGTTACATTCTTACACTTTGAGATGATAAGTAATGACAACTCAGCTCCCTTTCAGACCATCTCTTCCTCTCACTGACAGGACAGAATTCCACAGTGAGCGAACTTTAGTTATAACTCCGTACGGTGGTTCTGAGGCTACTGGTGCCCATGAAACCTTTTAGTGACACTCTCCTGCTTCAGCCGGGAAAGTTCAGCTCCTTTATTTGTCTCCGGGTTGAGCTGACTTCATTGTCTACCACCTTCCCAAGAACATGCTGACATTTTTAATTACATGAACCGCTGAGAAACCACAGCAGGATGCAGGCCAACCCATCAGAAGCGAACGGAGGGCTCCCTTGATGTGGAGAGCTAATTATGTGACGGTGGGGAGCGGGACACTGATTGAAATCCTCCTGCCTTTTCAGGGCCGGCTCTGTAGACCAGCTCCTGAGAGGAATAGGAAATGAAGATGAGCTGCTTGCTCATCTGCTTGCTCCAAGGTACTGCCTTCCTTCTCTCTGAGAAGCCAACTGCAAAGACCCCGCCTCCCTCCCCCAAATGAAGAGCTCAGACAGTCAGGAATGTTCTGGTTCATAGAGCTCCCAGCAGTCTTCATTGTGACCTGAAAAGAGGTGGCGAAGCTGTCTTCAGATTCTTTACTAAACTTAGCGACTGTCCCTCCAGTTCCTCTCAAACTTACCTCAAATAAAAACCAAGATGCCTCCTATGATATACAAGGCCCTACATATACATAGTCAGACTGGTGTTTAACTCCAATGTTATGTCATTTTGTTCTGTTGCTTATTTCAATCTCTCCAGCCACACAGACCTCATCAATTTCATCACATGTGGGCACAGGGCATTGGAACATTCTATTTCCCACCGCCAGAAATGTTCTTCCCCTGGTTATCTAGTTTCACACTTCCTTCAGAGCGTCAATGGAATTTTACCTATTCAGTGCAGACCTTTCTTTTTTTTTTTAATATATTTTATTGATTTTTTTACAGAGATGAAGGGGGAGAGATAGAGAGGTAGAAACATCAATGAGAGAGAAACATTGATCAGCTGCTTCTTGCACAACCCCCACTGGGGATGTGCCCACAACCAAGGTATGTGCCCTTGACCGGAATTGAACCTGGGACTCTTCAGTTCGAAGGCCGATGCTCTATCCACTGAGCCAAACCGGTGTGGGCAGTGCAGACCTTTCTAGACCACATTATTTAAAATTGCATCTTTCTCCTTATTTTGGTTTTTCTCCTTATCACGAACCTGTCTTACACCCTATATATTTTACATATTCATACTGGTGACCGTCTCCTCTTTCATTACAGTGAAAATATGTACAGGCAAAAGGATGTCTATTGATTCACTGTTCTATTTCTAGCAACGAAATAATTGATCTGTACAAAGCAAGACAATAAATAATTGTGGAATAAAAGAATAAATTTAAAAGTAATAAACAGCAAAATCAATACATTCGTTAAATATGAGCGTTTGATGTTATAGATTAGTTTTATGATTTATATTATGCGAATTCGTTGAAACTAATTTGCTGACATTACATTCAATAATAGAGTCATCGCTTGAGTCACTATAATGATCACTTCTCTTAATACTTATTAACAACAAAATTGTTCTTTATTTTGATGGGCCCATCAGTATAAATAGTACACCTCCAGCTATAGTATGAAAAGAGAAAGCACATATTCTTTGGATATTTACTGCTACACTTATCGCCAATGAAGTGTGGATAATTAGTACATAAAAAATAAAAACGCCCCCAAAACATCAACTTACCGTGGGAATGTGGCACCGAGAATTCGGGTTATTTGTGGAGACCCCCTGCTTTATGATATACAAAGACTTGATTTCACCCAGGACTCTTCCCTATTTGCAATCCTGTGACACCTGTCTCACCATGCCGAGTGACATTTTCTGTCCTTCACCTCTTGTGAAGGTGATTGCAAACACAAACGCAAACACGGGTAGTAGAAATGCACATCAGTATCCTTCCAAGGATGTCATATAGGCGACACAGGACATGCCTACATTATTTTTTAAGATCATCATCCAAAGCAAAATGCAAAATTTATAATTTCTCCGAAAAAGAGAGAATCCGTCTGCAGATCCACGATTCCATGACACACCGTTTAAAAAAACATCCCTCTACCACAAAGATTTTGCAAGACAAAGTATGATAGATGACACCTGGAAATATTACAGGAGATTCAATCGAAAGAGAGACATTCAATTTGCGAAAAAGCACAGGCTTTTTAAAGAAGTGACATTTGTGCTGGGGCCAATTTAGCAAGGTGGAAACTGAAAAGGAAGTTAATTCGGGGAGAGAAAATTGCATGGGCAGAAGATTAGAAGCAAAAAAGGTTTAAGGAGCCTATTTCCTTAGAGCGGAGCCAAGCACTCAAAAAGTTGGATGGAAACAATATTTGAAATTTAAAAGAGGTGGGGAGAGGCCTTCGGTTTCTCGAGAAACTTTAAAAACCTTTAATGCGCTGGAAAACGGAATGCAGGAGGAGATTAAAGCAGATCGGCATAAAGGGATAATCTGGATGTGAAATACGTTAAGCAGAAGGAGAGCCTGTGGATATAGTGTGCCTTCTGCACCTGCTAAGGACTGTGCTAAATGCTTTACACGCAGTGGCAAGTCTGATCTGTACAGTTGCCCATCAGGAGGTGCATTCTCATATTCTCCTCTGTCCTGAGGCTGAGAGGGGTTCAGTACCTTTCTCAAGGCCACACACCTGGGCAGATTCCCTGGTTTAATTTTACAGTTCATATTTAATCACCATGTTCCATACATCTTAGTATATAGTTTAGTGCATATCAAAAATGAGAACTCCATGGAACAGAGTGAATGATTGGCAGTCAATGTCCCTGGAGAAGTGCAGAAAACTTTCAGGAGCATGCTGCAATATTTTGAAATCAAGGTTGCCCTAAATGTTAATCAAATAGGTCATAGACTCAGTTTCCTATTGGAGCAGAAGGTGAGAAAAGATTTACCAAAAGCCATGTCCTTGCCGAGACCGGTTTGGCTCAGTGGATAGAGCGTCGGCCTGTGGACTGAAAGGTCCCGGGTTCGGTTCCAGTCAAGGGCATGTTATGGGCACATCCTCTGTGGGGGGTATGCAGGAGGCGGCTGATGGATGTCTCTCTCTCATGGATGTTTCTGACTTTCTATCCCTGTCCCTTCCTCTCTGTAAAAGATCAATAAAACATATTAAAAAAAAAGGAGCCATGTCCTTCTTTTTCTTACCATCTGTTTCTCTCCTGCTGCTGCCCCAGTCACCCCATCAATGCATTTCTGTTCCATTGGAGCCTATAACTGCTCTGTTTATTTATCTTCTTTCCCCCCAAAACTAAATATTTTAGTAGTTTGTGCCCCATGAATCTGATGTAAGAAATTGTTGGCTTTCAGTAATCCCATGAATGCTAAAACGAATCTTGTGCAAACTTGGAAAATCAGGTTAAGATTTTTCTTTCCCGCCCTCAAGAGAATGGTCAGCTAAAAATGTTTAAGATTTTCAAGAAACAAAAGTCAAGTAAAAGAGGCAAATTGGTTTATTTTCTCCTTAGTAAAGGATTTAAACTGCTTTATGTGTTCTTTCATCTGTCAATTAGAATGATAAGTTAAAGGTTCTTGATGCGTAAGTTAATATTCATTTTCATTTTAATAAATGTGGCATGGCTATTCTTTGTTCTTCTCCACACACTGTCTTCGCTAAAACATCGATCTGGTAACTGATTAAGGTTCATTTTTTTTGTTTTTTGTTTTTAAAGTAAAACACCAAACACAAAAATATTTCATGTAATCTTGTAGTATTCATCTGAATGGTACCTATATATATAAAAGCCTAATATGTAAATTGTTCCTTCAGGAGTTCCACTGGGAGACCGGGAATTTGATCTCTTGCTATGATGTATGCTGACCACCAGAGGGTGGCGCAGAACGAAGGAAAGTCCTGGCTGGCAGCCATAGGCCCCAATCAGCCCCGATCATCAGCCAGGTCTAGGGACCCTACCCATCCACAAATTTCATGCACCAGGCCTCTAGTAAATATTTAAATATACCAAGTCACTTAATATTTAACTTAATTCTGATAAATAAATGTAGACTACAATACAAAAATATATTTTGTTCTGGTTTTAAAAAAGGTTTTATCTTACTTGAAAAGATAAAGTGGACTGTATGTTATTTCTCTTTTTGTCTTTAAGTGAAGGTGGAGAAAAGATATGGTATAATTTACATGTTTGCAATGATAACAAAGGAATATCAAGAAAATTGTAAAGGGCCGAAACCGGTTTGGCTCAGTGGATAGAGCGTCAGCCTGCAGACTGAACGGTCCCAGGTTCGATTCTGGTCAAGGGCATGTATCCTGGTTGCAGGCACATCCCCAGTAGGGGGCGTGTAGGAGGCGGCTGATTGATGTCTCTCTCTCATGGATGTTTCTAACTCTCTATCCCTCTCCCTTCCTCTCTGTAAAAAATCAATAAAATATATTTAAAAAAAAAGAAAATTTTAAATTATTTTAAGTATTTTGTTTCACAAAAGCACATTTTTAAATTATTATTACTGGAAACTTTAAATATTTGTAATTATTGAAAAAATAAGAAACACCATTTATCAATAGCATTCATAATAAAAACAATACTGTTGGATGGGTCTTCAAATAGAAGAATAATCACATTTGGTGGAGATCAATATGATGAAATGTAGTCATTCTGAGCTAAAAAATAAAAAACCACACATCTAGTGGTTATACAATTTTATTCCATAATTGATTTAATATATATTAAGTCCAACCACTATTTAGTCCCGGAGATAACACTATCTGTACTTAAAAGAATGCAAAAGGCAATATAAACAGCTAATCTGATCTCATGAACTTGTATTTTATTGGGTGTGCAAGTACAGAGATAAAAAGTGAATAAACATGCAGATATAAAAAATACGTCCAGGCTCTCTGAGTACTCTGGTAGAAAGACTGGGAAACTGGAAATCTAGGCTGTAGTGTGAGTGCAGGAAAAAAATACAGGAAAACATGAACAAGATTAAAAATTTTGCAAGACATTTCATACCCTGGGCTTCTCTTTCTTCACAGGTAATATGAAGATATTACATTGCCTGTTCTCCAAGACCTCTTCCACTTTGTAGAATAATACATCATTGCATTGAGAAACAACAACAACAAAAAAAAACAATAACAAAGGAACACTTCTCAAAGGGAATAGATTGCCTTCAAACCCCAATGGCATCATTACCTCAATTATGACATTTAAAGTCATGATCCATCTAAATTGAAGAAGGTGCAAATATGGTAAAAGAATAAATTTACGGACTTTCAGCCATAACGATAGACTAGAATCATCTCAATTAACTTTACTCCCCATTCCATAACCCATGACCAAAAAAAAGGTGACTTTTTAAAAGACATCTGTAAATTCAGAGAATGAAGATAACCACATCTAAGTTTTCCAAGCTGCCAAGTATATGACTTAGCAGACCAAGAAAGCTGAATTCTAAATCAGCACTTAAGGAAGTTGATAAGCAAGTTGATTTATTGAGACATACACAAAAGATTCATAAATTCCTATTACCTAGTACCTCTGCAGTGGAGTGAAGTGAGAGCTAAACACTGGGATGCTGACAGAAATTCCATTTAAGAGACATGTAGACCCCACCTCCGTACCCCATTTCAGATCTTATTTCCCACTTTTAGCAGTCAAAAGTCAGCCCTTCCTTCATAAATTTTGGCAAATGATGAGAAGTTATTCATTGTAAATAATTGTTTTAAGTCCCCAGATTGGGGACCAAACTTAATTGAAAATAAGTGTATAAAATAGAAAGCAATTATGTGAAATACAGTGAAAATTTCAGTAGTATTATCAACCAACTGGAGATAGGCTTTTTATGTGTGTAGCACCAAATTTAATGATCTGTAAGACAAATTTTCAGGTTCTTGTCATACCTTATATTGACACTTCTCCTGTAGCACCGATAAAGTTTGATGGAATTTTTATGTTGATTCATCTTCTATCTGACACTAGGTTGAAACATACAAAATTGCCATATTTAACTATTTTGACCTACAAAAAAGGCAAGTTCATAGCCTCAACCTATTATTTATCTTTTTGTTTCTTATTTATTTCATTCTGGGATTAAGAGTGAGGACAGAAACTTTATTTAGTTCTCTGGAAGTTCTCCTAGTGCTGACTTAGTATATGCATGATAGTGGGCATTGGAAAAGGAGTTTATTGACTTATGTAGGTGTGAATAATGTAACATATAAATTTTCTAATTTAAATGAAAAATATATTTTCAAATATCAAAATTTTAAATATCCAATTATATTTTTATTTCTTCTGTAAGTAATTGTTTAGCATGTAAAATTAATGATTCAATTCTAAAGGATTATTATTTGCTTTAAATATGTATACCTCATTTCCAGTTTTACTGTTATCAAAAATATGCTCTATAAAAATTTAACCTTCTATAAGTTTTAGCCAAATATATAATTACGTTTTACAAAATTTGGTGGCACTTAGAAACAAACAAACATGTAGTTCTCTTGTAGGGTACCCAGTTAATGCAGATCTATTATTTCAAGTTCATTAATGAAATTATTTTAATTTTTTATCAACCACAGGCTAATGATGATACATCATAACAGAAATTAAACTATTTCCTTCTACTGACATTTTTTAAATTGTGATGATATTCATGATATTAAAGTTTACAAACATTAACTGTGCAATGTAAATTGTGCTTTTGATCAATAAACTAGAGGTTCTGTGCATGAAATTCATGCACTGGGGTGAGTGTCCCTCAGCCCAGCCAGCACCCTTTCAATCTGGGAACCCAATCTCTATGGGATTGGGCCTAAATGGGCAGGTAGACATCCCTCTCACAATTCAGGACTGCTGGCTCCTAACTACTCGCCTACTTGCCTGCCTGATTGCCCCTAACTGCTTCTGCCTCACAGCCTGATCACCCCCATCCGCTCCCCTGAAAGCCTGATCAATGCCTAACTGCTCCCTTGCCAGTCTGATTGTCCCCAACTGCCCTCCCCTGCTGGTCTAATTGCCCCCTACTCCCCTCCCCTGCTGATCTGATTACCCCCAACTGCCATTCCCTGCTGGCCCGATTGCCCCTAACTGCCCTCCCCTTTCAGACTGATTGCCCACAACTGCCCTCTCCTGCAGACTATCTTGTGGAGCCCATCTTGCAGTGGCCATCTTGTGGTGGCCATCTTGTGACGATGTGGGGGAAGCCATCTTGTGATGATGTGAGGGCATGATGCCATGTAGGTTTTTATTATATAGGATAATGACCCTTTGGTTCACTAAGGAAATCCTCCCTTTTTTAAAATTTAAAACTGATTTCTAATTATGAAGCTATCTTCTTAAAATTGGAATAATAGGACAGCACAAACTAACCAACCTTAAAAACTCTTGTATATATCTGCATTCAAAATTTCTCCCTATTATTTTTTCTCAGTGATCTTTAACAACAGCTGAAATTGTACTGTATGAAAGCGAATGAAGTGGCACTGATTTATATGCAGTCCAAGGGGCAACTGAACCGTATTGCTCTTATAAATGTCAAAGTTCAGTTTTGGGTATAAAACAAAACAAATAGAGCAATCCTTGATCTTTTTTTAGTATTTATCTGATTTAGTTCCAGAGCTTCAAAGTGTAAGGTTGCTTTCTTATGTCATTAATCCTTTAAGAAGAAAAAAAAAAGAAACAACAAAAAATAAGAATATTTTTTAAATGCACATGTAACTCTATATGTGTGGATATCATATATAGATATATACATATGCACATATATACATATTCCTAGATATGCAAATATATACATATACGTATGTATATATAAGAGAGAGAGAGAGAGAGAGATTTGTTCTTCATTCACTAGAAGAGATCGCTCTTCTTTTTTTCCACGTAAGCCTGGATCATCTGTTTTTACTTGCACTCCATTTTCATCATCTTGGGATATTAGGTGGAGTACACCCCACAGATGACACTATTTATCTTCCCTGCAATTTACTTAAACGCGCGTTATCTGATTTCCCTGTCAACCTTTCCATGTACTTGTCTCTAAACTGAGCTATGCTAACATATATGCTGAGATATCCATCAAGCTTTGCCTTTGCCACATAAATACTCTTCCAACAGTGAATGATCACACTTAAGCACGGCCCCCAAAAACCAAGCACGTGAATGAGTGATTACCTAGAGGACTCAGGAAGTGGCCAGAATTTGCTATTTCAGTTCAGTTATGGCTTGGGGGTTATTTGTTGTTATTGCTGTGTTTTGTTTTGTTTTGTTGGTATGTGTTTCTTTTATTTGCGCAGCTTTCTTTGTACATTACTGAAATCTCAATCACTTCCTAACAAAAAAATACCTCCTCTCTCTCTTTACAGGTGGTGGAAGATCCCGATTTTGCTCAAAAGCAATAGAAGCAGAGGCCATAAAATTAATTTCTGTGATCATTCACTAAAAAATTCAGCTTATAGTTTTATTAGGTATAAATCATTTTTTAATTTTGCAATAGCTCTTCATGAACTGAACCCCAAATATGAAACATGATTACTTCCAACGACGAATAAGGTAGGTAAGTCACATTTAGCACCGACCCACATTTTAGGTGAGAGTTTTCATCTTTTTTCCTTAGTGTGAACTACATGAGCTAGACCCCACTCCTCCCTATAGTGTGAGTCCTTACAATCTCCCATCATAAACTAAATCATCTCTCCCTCTCCCCTTAGAAGTACATAATTTGTTCCCGATTTCTTCCTTCTTTTAGTCAAAGTTCATTGAGTCCCTACTGTGTGCTGGGCACCACTCCAGCCACTAATGAGAAGAGTAATGAACAAAGCTGCCTTCATAGTTTCCACCTTCTAGCGAGCAGTTCACCTTTGTAGGTGCAATAGGGTGGGAGGTGCTAGGAAGGGTGGAGAGGCAGGTAAGGGAGCAGGCAGGGTGAGTTGCATGGTTAACGGGTTGGTTTGGGAAAACTTCGTGGGGAAAGGGTCATATCAGCAAAAACACGAAGGAAGTGACAAGGAAGTCAGGCAAATTAATATCTGGAAACAGCTTTCAGGCAGACTGAGGCCTATGAATAAATAATCTCTAGAGAAATCGACACACATACTAAAACAATTAAACATTCATTGTCAAATTCTTTGTGACTAAACGTTAAATTTAACAAATACCTACTAATAGGGTTATTTGGTAGGCCCATTCCGATTTATTCTGGTAAAAGCGAGCTTTTGTAGAATTCTCTAGACCTCTTTTCTCTTTCCTAGAAACACCTTCCCCTCCTCCCTACTAACTATTCTCTTCTGTCCCCTCTGATGGAAACCCACTGTCAGGGAAAGAGACAATAGGTTTAGTCACACTAAAAGGTATCACCCTGATAATCCTCAGAGATTTGGCTGCCCGTCCTCGGGAGCAGTTTAATTTCAAAAGTAAACCCAAGTTCAAACCAAATAAAAACAGTTATAGCCGCGGTCTTTCGGGATGGCAGGAGGTGATAATGTTTCTCGAAGGGGCACAGGGAGAAAAGCCCTGGACTTTAGTTAGAAGTCTCGGTCTCTTCTCAGCAAGTTGCTGAGGGATCTTGAGCCATCAGTAACCTCTCAGGTCCTCGAATTGTCACTTGTAAAGTAAGGCATTCGATGGAATAACTACCCGCCATCTGCAACTATAATGCAATATACGTATTTGTCTCAATTTCTTTTCGGAGATTCTATCCAGGACTTTTCAAAAGGGAGAAAAACAAAGGAGAAATACACTTGCTATGTCAAAGACTGAACTCTAATTCAATGCCTTTCTGCTTTTAAGTACTCATTAAAGGTTAACTATTTTCAATGATAACTCTAAGGCAACCTTGTAACTATGGCAAAGTTAAACTAAAAAGTCCCATGGCTTTTATGTATTAAAAATAAAATCGAATGTTTGGGAATGTCTTCTAGGGCTCGTACTGTACACAGTGTATGTTTTTCTGTCAACCAATTTCCTCTCAAATTGCTATTTATAATTTACCCAGTCTTAATTAGCAGGCTGCTTCCCAAGTCAAAAGAGAAAAAAAAAAAAAGTGTTTCTGGTTGCCGAAAGCAAGCCATACATATTCATGGTGAAAACAGAAAATCATTTGCCAAACTGTGGATGGTAAATACAAATTAACCTTGCAACGAAAAGTGTAATATTTGCATTTTTTCCGAGCCTTAGATCTCTCTGGGATTAATTAGGTGATCAGTAGGAATTAGCGTTATCGGGAACAGAACCAGGACTTAGATGGTGTATGTCAGTGTGTGTGTGTGTGTGTGTGTGTGTGTGTGTGTGTGTCTTATATTATTCATTGTTTTCTCTTTCATAATAATGCTCTGGGCCCGGCCCTCGAGGGCTGTTCTATAGACTGATGAATTAAATCTCTGTGAAAATATTTCGCAGACTGCACAGGACTGCATAAATACAATGGGGTTTTGTTGTTTTTATGTTTGCTCAACAAAATGACAGAGAGAGAAAGTGATGACATGAAAGACTCTGAAATTGTAAACCCCCTTCCATTCCCACAGTAACTTTCATGGTTTGGCTACTCAACGTTCCCTTTCTAGTGGCATATAACGGCTTACTTTTTAAATTTTTATTTATTAAATTTTAGAGGGAAAGATGTAAGAGAGAGAGAGAGAGAGAGAGAAAGAGAGAGGGAGGGAGATCAGTTATTTCACTTATTTATGCATTTGTTGGTTTATTCTTTTTTTTAAAACATATTTTTAATATATTTTATTGATTTTTTACAGAGAGGAAGGAAGAAGGATAGAAAGTCAGAAACATCGATGAGAGAGAGAGAGACATCGATCAGCCGCCTCCTGCACATCCCTTACTGGAGATGTGCCCACAAGCAAGGTATATGCCCCTGACCGGAATCAAACCCGGGACCTTTCAGTCCACAGGCCGACACTCTATCCACTGAGCCAAACCGGTCTCGGCTCGTTGGCTTATTCTTATATGTGCCTTGACCAGGGATCAAACCAGCAACCTCGGTGTAAGGGGACAGTGCTCTAACCAACGGAGCTACCTGGCCAGGCGTACAACAGCCTCTTAATCGCTCCCCGTAGCTCAAGATCTGCTCCATTCCGGGCCGTTCCCACGGTGCTGCCAGAGTGTATTTGTCTGAGACCCAAATATCACCAGATCAGATCGTTTATAAAGCCCTGCCCTGAGTTTTTGGATCGCGTTCAATTCTCTGAGCTCGCCATACATTATCTCTGCCCTGCCCACCTCTTCAGCCTCATCTGCTGGCACTCCATTTGTCAACGGCTCTTGACCCGGCATCAATTTTGTGCCAGGCATGGTGCCAGCCACTGCAGACTTGACTCTCTCCAGTCTAGCTTTACTAAATCATGTAACAGCCCCTACGCACGCTGGGGTCGCCAAGGCCTCTTTACATTTTTCTTTGCCTGCTGAGAACATTCCTTCTCTCTTCTACATCGTGATAAATACGCGTGGCCTAGGGCTTAAATTAAACATCAAGTTCTCTGCGAATCCCTCCGTGACTTCATTTCTCCCAGGGTAGTGACATTATCAAAGATTTCACACCGGACCCATTATCATCAGGGTACGTAGCGCTCTGCATTACATCTGTCAACTCTGCTCTTGTCTCTCTCCTCCCTTCGACTTCCCGGCCCTCGAAAAGGGGCGATGGCGATTATTTCTGACTTGATCGTGCTTAGTAAAATCTCTGGCACGCCGGAGATGGGAAATACATATTCATCGAATGAATTCATGCCAGAGGGGGAAACGCTAGAGGGCTAGGACAACAAAGAGAAGTCATCGGTGACACTCAAATTCATAAAACAAGCTTTCATTAATTATTAAGTATTGGGGATGAAGGCATACTTGTGTTTTCTTCTACGTTTCTTACATCCTGTTAAATTGTCTTGGGAATCTCTTTCGAAATGTAACATGACATGTCATTAGAAGTCTACCACTTTAGTTTTGTTTTATGAGGGGGAAAGAGACTATCTTTAAAATAACAAGCTTAAAACAATACATCATGCCTGGGAATTTGTCTGTGGCGAAATACAATCAGGGCCTTGTCTAGGTGTCCCCCCAAAAAGCAAGGTGAGGGCCTCTGGTGGATCAGCGTGTGCCTGAAAATAAATCACAGGATCAAAATTTGGAGAAAAAAAAAACAAACCAAAGAGCAAGTTAGGACACCAAAACACACATCAAACCATAGGAAAGAGTCTAAACCAGGAGTCAAAAAAGATTCTTTGCTATGTTCAATAATATGGAAAGAATTTAAAAAAATAAAAAATAAATTAAAAAATACACACACACACACACACACACACACACACACACACACACACATATATATATATAATTCACTTGCTATATATTTAGTCCACTGGCTGGTCTTCCGGGAAAGTCTCATGTTGAAATCTCATCCATAGTTGTAAAGATGCTGCAGCGAATTTTAGGAGACAATGATCAGGGGAGGGAGGGGAGGAAAACACAGAAGAGAAAGAGAAAAGAACCCACCTAATTTCAGGGGAAAAAAAGATAAAGAATCTTCTAGTCTTAAATGTCTCTTCTTGGACTTGTACGCATGCATAGAAGCATAACCAATGGACAGAGACACTGGGGAGTTAGGGTATGCATGCCAGTGACGTGAATGGTCAATGGGAATGTATGTACATATGTAATACATAAATAAAAAATAAAAATAAATAAATGTCTCTTCTTAGACATAAATAAAACCAAAGCATCTATTTCGGGCTGGGTTCTCCTCTGGAAAACACTGATAGAGAATGACTGTTGGTGGCCCAATTTACTTTGGAATTTCCATCTAATTGTTAAAAGCTCACTCTCATCCATCCATCCCTCCCCTCCCTTACGTGTGACCATTTAACTCGGGCCTCAGATTTACCTGCAATGATAATAACTGGGTGTCAAGTTGATAAGTGCACAAAAAAACACCAGACAAGAGTCAAAAATTAAGTCGCATCTTGACTAAAGAGGGGTTCGCAGCTCTGGAGGGAGAGAGTCCTGCTATCTATAGAGCATCCCTCTCTTGCTCTTAAGAAAATGGGAGTGTATATGATGGCGTAGATAATTGAGCAATTATTTTATGTAAAGTTCTAAGTGGAGTACATGGAGGATGTTCTGTTTCTAACAACCTTAATTTAGATACCGGCAGTTTAATCTACAAGTGCTGCTCGGCTCAGAAAAAATCTTTTTGATTTTCTTTTTTCCTTACTCTTTTACTTAATTATCTCTCCTCTGCATCTTCTTTGTGTCTTAGAAGTAACCTGACCAGTTACTAAGCTGCATTTTATTTATAACATAGAATCATTGACGCCATTGCTTGAGGGCCTACTATGCGTTAGGCTGTGGATAAGCATTTCTTATTCTTACAATAACTTGGCAAATTCGAGTTTCCACTTTCTGAGAGGAAACAGAAGCACATGGAGATTAAGCACACACTGACTTGTTTGTGTATGTCAGCCTAGATGAGGCTGTGGACTACACTCCCCAGCATGCCATTCCCCATATAGCTTCGGTTGAAGTTGGCCCAAAGCAGAACTTGCATGAGATTCAGAAGACAGTGCAAAGCTGCAGTCAGTTCTCTTAGAAGATGGTTGCAATCAGACACAGTGGTGGACAGAGGCAGTTTGTTCTTGCTATCCTTAACTCCAGACCTAACTCACCTACCAGACTGCTGACCAAAAGCAAACGCAATATTTGACCGCATACCACAGAGGTAGAGGCCATACTAATGCAACAGTCCTCCTTAGAACCCTCTACAAGCTCCCACTGTGTGCTCTCGTATAAATAGCAACTGTGTGGCTTCTCATATTTTCTTGAAAACTCTCATTTGTCCACCTGTAGCAATGCTGGTTATAGAAAGACTGGTTAGTGCTTCTGTGATCCTTTGACCTCATCTTCTAGACCAGTGGTTCTCAACCTTTCTAATGCCACGACCCTTTAATACAGTTCCTCATGTTATGGAGACCCCATCCATAAAATTGTTTTTGTTGCTACTTCATAACTGTCATTTAGCTACTGTTAATGAATCATAATGTAAATATCTGTGTTTCTCAATGGTCTTAGGCTCTACAGGTTGAGAACCACTAGCAGGGTCGCCTAAGACCATCGGAAAACACAGATATTTACATTATGATTCATAACAGTAGCAAAATTACAGTTATGAAGTAGCAAAATAATTTTATGGTTGGAGGTCACCACAACATGAGGAACTGTATTAAAGGGTTGCGGCATTAGGAATGTTGAGAATCACTGTTCTAGACTTTCACTTCCTCAATTCTTCCCACCTTGGTTTAAAGTCTGATTCCTATAATAATTCCCTTATTCCCCAAATGCTCACTGAGGCTGCCCTCCTTTGCCTGGACTGTGACAGATTCACACAACCAAGAACAAAGAAGTGATCCTAGGACAGTCACAGGCAAAATCCACACTCTTTTTTTTCCTATAGATGTTTGGCTGTACCCATCTTATTTTTAAGGAGAGCATTATTTTTGTAAAAACAACAACACACATATCATGTACTACTTTCCTCTGTAACACTTCAAACAAGTCAAGATGAAATGGGCCTAGTCCCAGTCCTTCAAAAGATGCTAGAAATGGAATATTCATAGAGCACCACGATGCAAGGCATGAGAAATGAAAGGTTATAAGAAACGTGTAGACAGAACATTGTGGGCCTTCAAAGGTAGAAGGAAAGATGTGCCACATGGAATTCACGGGTGGATGTGCACTGAACAGTCACACAAAGACAAGGTAGAGGTTAGGAGGTATAAAACACAGAGAATGAGGTAATTATGTAAGAAGATGCAAGATGTGTATTGTTTAAAAATCTGAGCCTGCATCTCTATGAGAGAGAAAGCCACAGGAGTAGGACAATATGCCTGTTAGAAACTGAGCAAATAAGAGTACCTCAAATCCTCAAGAACTGAGTCGATAGCTCTTCAGTGTAGATGATTCAGAGAAATGTAAAACTGGGGTTGAGGTTGGGTGATGTGGACTATAGAGAAATCAGGGAGAAGGAGGTGAGGAGGAGACAGAGGCAGGAAGATAAAAGAGGAGGAAGAGAGGCAGGGAAGAAGGTCAAAGAAAAGAAGGAGGAGCAGTGGAAAGGGAAGAAGGAGAGAAGAAGGAGGAAGAGAACACTGAGAGGACATGGCACCCAGTGGCGGAAGGTTTCAACATCTACACGCTCCCACCTCAACTCCAAAATCTTCTAAATAATTTTTCAAACGAAACCGCATTGTTTGAGTGAAGACTTGTGTGTGAACACACGAGAGTTTTGCATTGAGGTCTTTCCAAGGAAAACAGACATACTTCGTCAGAACGCAAGAGCTTAGGGGTTTAGGGAAACCTGAGGAAGCAAGTCCCACAATCTTGGCAGAAACCATGGGGAGGATTTGGGTGCATCACACAACCGGGATGGAAGTTTGAGCCAGATTTAAAGGGCTCTCTGGAGGGCAGAGGGACCCCAGATGACAGCTAGGTCGCAGTCATTAAAGCTACCACACACTGTACATCCGAGGTGTGTCATGCCATTTCCCAGTCCCAACGACTTGATGAGGTGCGTACTACTATTATCCTCATGTCACCAAGGAGGAAACAGTCTGAGAACAGCTGAATGGTTTCCCAAGATCACAGAGCTTGGAAGGGTCAGAGCTGATGTTCAAACCCAGGTCTTTCTGACTCTTGGCCTAGCATCCTAATCATCCCTTCCCAGTGCATTGGAAACAATTAGTTGCATTCAACACAGCCTCCTTTATTCTCCCGGACTCTGCACTCTGTCAAAGCCAGATTATTTCTGGAACAGCGCGTTCAACACGGAATCTGCTATCAATTTTTCCGGGGCCATTCCTTATTATTGTTGCCTCAAATGAGACAAAGCTGCAGTATCACTGTTTCTTCTCATTAGGCGCTGTTAAGGGACTCTTCAGCTATCACAATAAAGCGAACATGATCTCACCCGTTCTTATTAAGACAAGTGTTTCACATTAAAAATTAACATGTTTGACATGTTAGAATGGTACATATTAACTCAAACGCAGGTTTCCAAATAGAAAAAATATGAGATTAGCATGATCTAATGGACAAGGGGAAAGAACACCTTCTCCCGTTCCTACCTTCTACCACAGAAGGACGTATTTCCTGTGCTTTAAAAAAAAAAAAATCAAATAGCAGGGTTAAAAGGCCAAGTGAAAATATAACCTAGTTGACACAATAAGTTTAGTCATACATTACAGGTATAGGTTTTTTAAGAGGTGACTTGATATAAGATCCTTATAAATCAGAAATTCCCCACCGTGGCTCCTATTACTCTGCCTCGTACCACTGAACACTCCTGACTATTGAAAGTCCCTTTTGTACTATTTTTAGGTCGTGTCAGAATTTTGGTTTGAAAAATCAGAAAGAGGCTTGCACATTTACAAAGGGCACACCCAGTATTTTTGTTTTTTGTTGTTTTTTTTTAAAGGAAATCTTTAAAATGACTGTTGAAGTAGGAGACACAGAATTCCCTGAACACTAGAGGTGACTCATTTATTCTCTGGATTAAACCAAAACAACCATATTGAGCATAAAACAGTATAATTACCTGATTGCTTGGCACACAGGTCACAAAACAAACAGTTGAGTTTGTATTTATGTGTCTGTGTCTCTCTCTTCACAGTTTTCACTGTCACTCCTTAGGCATGTTTTGTTTTTGTTTTTCCTTTTGTAGTTATCGAACACAGTGTGAGTCATTGGCTTAGGTCACGTGGCTTTTCTAGACAGTTGTTTCAAAAATAAAATTCAATAAAATGATCTCAATGTGTAACTACTCATCTTTTAAAATTTTTATGTACATAAACATACAAGGTCTACAATGGGTTGTAGCAAACATTTTCTCTAGGGTCAGATAGTAAATATTTAGGGACGACGTTTCTCAATTTTAGCACCACTAACTTCTTATAGAAGATCATTATTTGTTGTGGGATTTTCAGCAATATCCCAATTTTTTCCCAGAAGACTCAGTGGTACCCACCTCATCCAGAGTGGCAGCCTGACAAACAAGTCTCCAGACTTGGTTACTCTGAGGTCCGAGGAGCAGATCTGGGCCTGGGTTGACAACCACTGTTGTAGAATTTACAGTGTGTTTTCTGTTTCAACTATGAATACCGTTATAGACCATATGTAAGTGAATGAGTATGGCTGTGTTTCAGCAGTTTACGTATGGGCATCAAAACTTGAGTGTGATATTATTTTCACGTTATGGATCATTGCTTTTCTTCAACTATTTAAACATGTAAAAACAATCTTTAGCTCATGGAGCTGACAAAAAAAAGAGTAGCAAGCCAGAGATGCCATCCCTGGTCTACAGGATAAAAGGATAAATTAGATAAATAACATTAGTATCTGCCTTGAGAAGTTCCTCATTTACAACAACCAATTTATTCTTTCACGTCATAATATTGTCAAGAAGGTGTGTGAAGCCCTGGTCAGGTGGGTCAGTTGGTTGGAACATCGTCCCATATGTCAAAAGGTTTGATCTCCAGCTGGGGCTTGTGTCTGGAAGGCAACTGATCAATGTCTCTCTTTCACATCAATGCTTCTCTCTCTCTTTCTCTCTCTCTCTCTCTTCCCCTCTTCCCTAAAATAAATAAAAACATACCTTTGGGTGAGGATTAAAAAAAAAAGAAGTGAGTGATTGTAACAGTACCAAGGAAGATGGTCTACTGTGAAGGCCACATAAAAGGGATCAATAATTTTTATATATAATATATTATATTTTCATTCATTTAAGAAAATGAGAGAGGGTGAGAGAGATGGAAACAGCAATGAAGAGAGAGAATAATCAATCAGTTGTCTCCTGCATGCCCCACACTGAGGGTACGCCCAAGCATATGCCCTGACCAGGAATCAAACTGTGATTTCCTGGTTCATAGGTCAACATTCAACTACTGAGCCATGCCAGCTGGGCTCCAACAAAATAGATTCATCAAGGAATCAATGTGGGAGATATGTAAACATATATGTGTGTGTGTGTGTATATATATATATATACATATATATATATACACACACATATATATTTATATATATATTTATATATATGTATATGTATGTGTGTATATATACATACACACACATATGCATACACACATGTAAATGTTATAAATAACATAGTACAACAAAGACAAAGAATATAGAAATACATTGTGGAAGCCTACATCCTCATTTCCTATGGCTGGAGAGGTGGGTACAATACCAGAATTATTAAACTGTGATTAAATAATCCAGGTAGCCATCAAAAACTATTTCTAATATTTCTAATATGCAAATAACCTTAATTTTAGCTTTCACTTATACAATACCTGTGAATGACCTAAAGCTGTGCCATGTACCTAAATATGTTTCCCACCTGAAAATATTGAGGAAACTGAATCCCACACATGCTACAATGTGAAATTCATGTCATGCATGGGAAGGTGTGTGAGGAATTGGAGCTCATTAAATTGTAATTCTGTGACATTGTGATATTTATATATATATATATAAAAGAATAATATACAAATTGACCCAAATGGCGGAACAACCAGAATGACCGCTCGACCAGTCACTAAGAGGCACACTGACCACCTCTCGGTCCCTCCCCCTGGTCAGCAGGCTCCGATCATCCAATGGCAAATGGGAACCAGGAGTGGGGGGTGGGGGAGGGACAGCAGCTGCCAACAGCTGGGGAAGTTGGCCCTGATCACAGGCCAGGCCTAGGGACTGTACTCACACACAGATTTCGTGCTAGGCCTCTAGTGTGTGTGTGTGTGTGTGTGTGTGTGTGTGTGTGTTCATGACATCCAAAGATAGTATAGATTTTTTCAAAATGTCTTCCTCTATGATTTCAGTTGGGTGGTTGCTGGTAATAAAAGTTGCTTTGGCCGAGACCGGTTTGGCTCAGTGGATAGAGTGTCGACGCCTGCGGACTGAAAGGTCCCAGGTTTGATTCCGGTCAAGGGCATGTACCTTGCTTGCAGGCACATCTCCACTGTGGGGCATACAGGAGGCGGCTGATCAATGTCTCTCTCTCATCGACGTTTCTGACTTTCTCTCTCCCTTCCTCTCTGTAAAAAATCAATAAAATATATTTTTAAAAAATAGTTGCTTTGTCTTGATGCTGAGGTTTATGTTTATAGCAACAGGTATTTCACACAGTCCTGCAATACGTAGCTGCTTCTGTGCTGGGACATTACAGCAGAAGCATTTATAAATGCAGCAAAGGACTGCAATCAGAAAACATTGGCATGGACTCCTCTGAAGAACAAATGTGTTTGAATTCATCCACACACATGTACCCAGATAGCCCTCTGACGGTTTTAATGAAGAAGCTACATCCACAGTGATGAAGTGATCTTAATATAGTGCATCCAGTTTGAAAAAAATGGGCATTTTCCCCACATCATTTCCTTGGATTTGACCCTGCTTATCAAGTTCCTGCCATCGGCAGAGCAGTGGTTTCTGTAACATGTACTGACACAGAAAACCCGATATCACAGCTATATTTTTCCATGTAACTCTAATCCGCAGCTTGGGCCACAACTATGCGCGATGACTAATGCCAACCAGGCCGGCCAGCGTTCAGTTGTTTTCAGGAAAAGCATCGATGTCAGTGTGGGAATCGTGGCCACCGCTGAAATAGATAAAATTAAGGGTTAAGCTACCCTGCATTTCCTTGTGAGCATCTAGTCTGACCTCTTTACTCAAAGCATCTTTTCACTGTCACTGCAGAGGATGGAATGTAGTATGACAATCCAAGGGATGGCTGATCTTCACTAAAGCAATGTTCTAAAAAGTACCTCTTTGGGAAAAAGTTATATATGTATTTGCCTATGTACATAGTTGTTTATATATATAGACCTGCATATATATATATACACATATTTTTGTGTGCTGTGCATGCCTTGATCACAGATTTTCTGTTTTGTATTGTTGATTTATATATGTAGATTAACATATATATAGGTTAATATGTTGTATTGGTTTTCTATCAGAGTTGATTAATATTCTATGTGTAGATTAATAGATGACATTAATCTGCATTCCTCTTTTACTATACCACCTGATAATATATTTTAATATATTTTATTGGTTCCTTACAGAGAGGAAGGAAGAGGGATAGAGTTAGAAACATTGATGAGAGACATGGATCAGCCACCTCCTGCACGCCCCCTACTGGGGATGTGCCCGCAACCAAGATACATGCCCTTGACTGGAATCAAACTTGGGACCTTTCAGTCCACAGGCCGACACCCTATCCACTGAGCCAAACCGGTTTTGGCATGATAATATTTTTAGGAACACTGTTATGTTCATATCTGTCCATACTATGATGCTTTGCACAACACTTAAGCATGTTCCAAGTGTCACATTTCAATTAAACTCCTTGATAACTTAGTATTGTTACTAAAAACAGAATAATTGATAAAGAAATATTTCAGAAATAATTATGGTATATGAGTATTGTTTTAGAAGAATTATTTGCCTAATATTGCAGAGAAATTCTTTCCTCAAAAAAAAAAGTTTATTTTTTCTGATTATCAAGCTGTGAGTGAAAGATCAAGACCACCAGAAAACAGGCAATAGACCAAAACAGTTTCATTCTCCTCACAAGATAGCAAAGCTGTCTGCGTTGAAGGGGGAGTTACCTATTTCAGTCATTAAAAGAGAACGAACAGAGACAACAACTCCGCGCTGGAGGAGGGGGACCGGAAATGAAAGTTACCTAATGAAGGTGTCCTCACCCTTTCATGCATGAGATTCCCCTGCAGGTGCTTTCAGACCTCAGACTGCTGAGCTCCACCTTCAGAGCTGCTGCCTTAGTAGTTCCATGAAGGAGCTGAGAACTTGTCATTTATATGTGTGTGTGTGTGTGTGTGTGTGTGTGTGTATTATTGATTTTTTACAGAGAGGAAGGGAGAGAGATAGAAAGTCAGAAACATCGATGAGAGAGAGACATCAATCAGCCGCCT
>PVJN01034592.1:0-22656 GCA_004026805.1 Lasiurus borealis | reverse complement strand
CTAACATATCACACATATTTTTATTAGTTATTTAAATGACAAAAACTTTATCTCTAATGTTGCTTGGCTATGAACAGATCATTTTTATTGTTTTTAATTCTCTTGCTTTAAAAAGTTTTTGAGCATCTAAAAGAAATCTCTAAACTTCATTTGATTCTAGTGACATATGTCATTGTCCTGATGTTATAGCAAGGACAAGTCCAGATTAGGGATAAGATTTACATTACTAATGGTATAACCATGGAAAACCTATTTGAGTCAACTTTACATAAATATGCCATTGATTTTCAGATTTACTAATTACAGTTTCTCATATAGAACATGTCTGAGGCCTTTTTTACAAATTAAATTTGGTCCATTTGATACCATAATTTGATTATTTAACGATCATTATAAAAAAGAATAAAGTAATAAAGTAATAGCTTCTGTAAAGGAGCAATTTGCCTAATGCCTCTACAAAAAGAAAAAAAACCTATAAAAGCAAAATAACTTGCCAATTAATTTTATTGACTATAAGTGGATGTGGTCATAACAAGGTAGAGAATAAAAATAGAAATAAAGATAATATTATATTTTGGAAATAATTAAATTTGGAGAAAAAAATGAGATGCAGAACTTGATTCATATAGAATATTTTTTCCTAACTCTTAACATTACATTTATGCCTGAATATTGTAAATAAAATTGGAGAAAAAAAACAAATAAATAAAATTACCTTTTTGCTTAACAATTTTCAAAGATGTTATTTTCTTCCTTGCCTTTTTTTCAGTCAACATAAAGAACAAATTATATAAAAAACTTTGTTTGCAACTAAATATGAATTAAATCATACCTTTTTATCTTTTTTGTTATTCAGGTGACAATATATCAACTTACTAGTAAATAACTCAGCCAATTAAAGAATTAACCCATATCTCTAAAACAATTTCTTAATCATGTTTAATTTTATTTAAAAAGAATAATATTTTCCATTTTTACTTCTTGTTAACTTTATCAGTTAAATTCCATTTCGATGCTATGTTTATTTATTTTATAATAATCATATTTTTATTATTTAGTGTCTATCATTTTCTATTATAATTTCAGAAACATATAATCAGAAGCCTTGTGCCAAAGATTACCATAATACCAACTTCACAGTAATATCTTAAATATCCATTTAATAGATAAATTAAGTAATAGTGAAGATGACAAAAAGCAACAAAAGATTTAGTAGTACAATAAAAAATGTTAAAATATTGATGATATTATTTTTAAATGGCTGATATTGGTGCAAACCATTCGATACAATGCTTGAGAAATTATCAATGAGACCTTTGGCTGTTTTGGCTCAGTTGGTTGGGCATTATCCCATCCACTGAAAAGTTGCCAGTTCCATTCCTCATTAGGGCACATGCTTGGGTTCCATGCTTGATCCTCAGTAGGAGACAGCTGATCAATAGTTCACTCTCACATTGATGTTTGTTTCTCTCCCTTCTCTTTCTCAAAAAGAAAAAAAATCAATTAAACTAGAGGCCTGGCACATGAAATTCATATATCATCTCTAGGGCTGGCCTACAAATCAGGGCTGTCTTCCCCAACGTCCAGCAGCCAGCCCCAGCTCCCGCCACCAGCCACCCCTAGTTCCCTACTGACTGGGGAGGAGGATCTGAGAGGTTAGCCATTCTGCCTCCTCGCCAGACCAGTCCCCCACCACTGCCCACCCCCAGTTCCCTATTCATCATTGGGCAATCAGAGCCTGCCAGCTGGGGAAAGGAGCCAACAGGTGGTCAGTGTGTCTCATAGTGACTGGTTGAGCAGTCGTTCTGGTCATTCCACCATTAGGGTCAATTTATATATTAACCTCTTATTATATAGGATTATCAATAGAATTACCCAGACATTGAGTTCAATTCTAGATAGTCTCAGCCTAGATGCATTTCCTGTTGGTGCTTTTATCTACCTTACTTTTCTGGAAAAAGGTAGTAAAAATAATACATTAATAGTCAATGTAACTGACTGAGCTATCCCAATTTTATTTATTTCCAAATTCATGGTTGAAAACTATCTGAGTTATCATGTCATTTCATTTTTTAAAAAATGGAGAACTGAGACCTCTGAGGTCGTTTAGAAAAGAGATGGTAGTACTAGGTCTAGGACTAACTTTTGGGTAATTCTAATGCACATTACATTATCAAACTATGGCTATCCATTCCAACAAGAGAGATATTAAAGACATTAGGAGACTATGGGAACAGGAAAATTTACATCTTTATTTTCATACAGTCTATATATCTTTTAAAAAAGTATTTATTACTGAGTTATGAAAAATAAAGATTCATTTAGTGACATAAGCATTTTATATATTTGAGAGAGAGCAAAAGGAAGTAGAAGTATTAACCACATAATAAAATGCAGTATATTATTTTAATGTAATAAAGCATAAATTATAGTATCCTATCAAATAAAACAGTGATATGCAAATTAACCTCAATACCCACAAGCTATACCCGCCAGCCAATCAGAAGCAACTATGCAAATTAACCCCAACCAAGATGCCTGTTGCTATGGATCCAGCAGGAGCAAGACTTGGGTTTCCCCAGTGAAGGAAGAAGCCTAGCTTCCCACACACTCTGGCAGACCAAGGTCTCCACTTAAGGCTACAAAGTTTCAATTGTAGAAGGTAAGTAAATCCCAGCTCCCAGGGCCTCTACTTGGGTCACCAGGGGGTGTGGCCAGCCTGCAAACTACCACAGGCTCCTTACCCAGGCTGCCCCATATCCCAATGGAACCCCCACCCTTATCTGGGCCACCCTTTAAGAGAAACCAGCTGGCCTTCACCAAGGCACCAGGTTTCTATCTTATCTAATAAAAGTAATATGCAGATTGACCATCACTACAACACTCAAGATGGCTGCCCCATGTGGTCAAAGATCCTGTCCACATGTAGACCCAAGAGGGCCACCACAAAATGGCCCTCAAGGGAGGACAGTTGGGAGGGACCAGGCTTACAGAAGAGGGAAGTTGGGAGTGACCAGGCCTTCAGGGAAGGGCAGTTTGGGGGGACTCAGGCCTGCAGGGGAGGGCAGTTAGCATGACCAGGCCAGAAGAAGAGGTCAGTTATGGGTGTCCGGGCCTGCAGGAGAGGGCAGTTAGGGGCAAACAGGCTGGCAGAGGAGCACTTAGGCCTCACAAGCTGGCAGGGGAATGGTTAGGGGGTGATCAGGCTGACAGGCAGAATTAGTTAGGGTCAATCAGGAAGGCAGGCAGGCGAGCAGTTGGGAGCCAGCAGTCCTGGACTATGAAAGGGATATCTGACTGCCCGTTTAGGCCTGATCCAACAGGACAGTCTGACATTCCTGGAGGGGTCCCATATTGGAGAGGGTGCAGGCTAGGCTGAGGGACAACTTTTCCCTCTGCTCGAATTTTGTGCACCAGGCTTCTAGTTTAAAATAAAATAATGTGAATGAAAGTGTAAACATTGGATATTTTAATTTACTAATTAGGAAATATGCACTTGTTTGTAACATGTATGAAGACTATGTTTTTATGTTATTCTTTTAACATACACATAAAATATAATTTTCTTACTGTTTATAGAATTTTTCAATGTTGAATATTATTAATATAAATAAAAATATTTTTTTCTTTCAATCTTAATTCCCAAGTTCCTGTTTTCTGATATTTTAAAGAAAAAATAACATATTTGATAGTTTGTTTTAATATGGATTATATATAAAAATTACTATTAATATCTATATATAATGCATTTATATACATATATATATGAGTATATCCTGTATAGTTTTAATTTAGAATATAAACTAAAAATAGTAATTAATATTTAAGGTATCTAATTTCATCTTTTTTAAAGTGATCCAAAAACAGAAATCTAATCTCATTTTAACATTTTAAAAATATATTACAACACTATTTAAACATTTATATTTTAATTAGATATATAAGTTATATAAGATATATAATCTCAAAATAACCTAAAAACTTTAAAACCCTTAAGGAATTATATAAATAACCTCTCAGGTTTTTTGAGAAATTGGCAAAAATTTGGAAGGTATACTGAGACAATGAGTTGCTTTCTAGTACCTTCAAATCAAATAGAAATAAAGCCTTTGTTTTTTAGTTTATATGAGACAAAAATCAATTAAAATGCTCGTCTTAGTCTCAAAAATATATAATGGAAGTACAAAATAAGTCACAGCAGAGTAATAATGTAAGGTACCACCTGGCAGAAACTTCATTAACATTTGTTAGTTTATTCAATTAAGTTTTCAGTCCCTAATCTTTAGAGACTCCATTATTAACAACCTTATATAATGAAAGCTCAGTGCCCAAACAGAGAAACGACCAGAACAACCCGTAGACCAGCCGCTATGATGCGCACTGACCACCAGGGGGCTGATGCTCAATGCAGGAGCTGCCTCCTGATAGTCAGTGCACTCTACTGCAGGAGCAGCCACTCAGAGCTGGTACACAGTTGTTGGGCTGACTGGAATGAGTAGTGCTCTCACAGCGGGCTGATCCCCGCAGGCCACAAGGTCTCTAGTAGAACATAAACTCAATGAGAGAAACATGCAGATGTATAATGGGATGAACTTATTAGCATGTGGGGGTCCAGAAGAGGAGATTCTTACTATCTATGCTTAATATCAACCCTTTCTCCCTTTTATCCACCCTTTATTCTCCCCACTTCACACACCTTCTGAGGCAAGAAAGACAAAGGTGCCAATGTGATTTGGCATTGTGCTTAAATGACTGCACATAGACATTAGAGGATGCAAACTACTCTCTAGACTGAGCAAGAAAGTGTTAAATATGTGACTATTTGGGATAAGTAACATACATCAGCGGAGCAGAGATAAAAGGGATAAAATAAGAATAAGAATAGGGCACTTAGATTGAAAGGAAATTTATCTGCAGAGGAAAATAAGAACCTTTCAGGAGTGTTTGAAGTCAAGAGGCTGTGTAGTAACAGATGATTAAAAATCTATTTTGGTTAACTTTGTACTTGAAGTACCTAAACTATTTGCAAGAGACTTAAAATAAAAATATGACATTTTCTATTGCTTTTCGAGTTCCTTTGAACACAACGTTATTCCATTACTTGACTAAATGGGTCACTGCTTTTTAAGCAATAGACAATTAGCAAAAATATTACAATTGTTCAGCTAGGAAATGCTGAAAGAGGTCTAATCTTGGGATAAAAGGTGATGGGTTTAGTTTACATATTTGAATTTGAGGTATTTTTGAAATATCAAAGAGTAGATTTAATGTAGGCTGAGTACATATAGGCCTGAAGCTGAAAAGCTGAGAGAGGGACAACCCAAAAGGGTATCAATAAGACTTGGGGCAAAGGGAAGACCTCCCCCATCTCCCATTCGTGACAGGAAGGCATCATCTTTACAAAGTTGATATGTAACATAGAGAATATTTCACTGGATTCTGGATTATGATGGTACTCATATCATTCTTAATCATTATTCTCAAATTTCAGTTCAAGGCTGAGATATGTAACAATCTCCAGAAAATGAAGAAGTGATACATTTCATAAGCAAAGTAAAAAACAACAAAAAAAAAAGAGAGAGGACAGCAACTGTAAGAATTGAGGAAAAGTGAATTTGAAGCAAGAGTCAGTCATGGAAATTTGAGATTCCAATTATTCTCAAAAATCTTTAAGAAAAATATGCATAATAATATAAAGGACTAAATATTGAAGTGCTTTATTTGAATATTAAAGAAAATTATACCTCAATATCAATAGAGAATTTGGGGTATTTTATTTAGATATGTAGACATCAGGAAGATGGTGGAATAGGAAGTCCCAGTCTTTCTTACCCCACAGAAATAGAGGCTGAGCAACCATGGAAGGAATAAAATAGTTTTAGAAGAGGTCCAGATTCCAGTTTAGAAGTTGCAGTGCTTCAGCTGAGCACAAAATCAAGATCAGCCACACTGAAATGGTTAAAAAACAAACAAACAAACAAAAAAACAAAAAAATAATCACTCTACCTGTCAGTCCCTTTCCTAAACCAGCACAGCTCAACTTTACAACTTCTCAGTGATGATGGAGGAGGAGACAAGAGGGAATGAGCTAAGTACCCAATGTCCCTGGCCTTTTGCTGCACCCCCAAGGGGTCAGCTCTGTCTGTGTCACATGGAGCTGAAAGTGTAAACTGTCATAGTTGGGGTGCTTGATGCAGGTAGGAAGATGGGCACTTTTTTTAAAATGTATTTTATTGATTTCAGGGAGGAAGGGAGAGGGAAAGATAGAAACATCCATTATGAGAATCACTGATTGACTGCTTCCAACAAGTCCCCTCCTGGGGATTGAGCCTGAAACTCAGGCAGGTGGCCTGACCTGACTGGGAATCGAACCATGACCTGTCCTGGTTCATAGGTCCACTCTCAGCCACTGAGCCACACCAGCCAGACAGATGGCCATCTTCTTAAAGCCGGCACAGCTCTGTGAGGCTTACAGAAAGCTCAGAACGCAGGTCTCTCCTCTAGGAGACGAGAGAAGTGGAATGGGGTTGTGCTTCTCACACAGAGTTCCGGAGAAAGTGACGTAGCCATGCACCAGGGAAAGAAGACATTGAACTTCTCTGCTCTTGCTATAGATTACTTAAAATAGTCTTCATGTTTAAAAGGGGGCATGTTGGAAAGAGGACAGGGACAGAAAGTAACCCTGTGAATGAGAGTATGTGAAAAACATATAAGCAATTCATTGTTTCAAATAGGACAATCATTTAAGTACATAGTTGGTAGCCTATAATTCACTCGACTTTAAGAGATGTGTGTATGAAAGGTTGTGTGACTGAAGGGTAAGCACTGAGTGATGAAGGAGCCATCAAATAAAACCCCTCTTCTCACTGGCTGGTGCTGACTTGTGAATTGAGCTGCTGTCTACGTTCATGAAGGATTTGATTTTTTTATTTTTATCTTTTGGTTATTGTGCCTGCACTCTGCTGAAGGCACAAAGTGCCAATGGAGAATTAATCATATATTCTGATACAGAACATTGAAACTTTTTTTTTATTTTTTAATTAAAATTCAAGTTGCTAAAAGTGGATACAGTAGACAGTTGGACAGCCAATTTGGCAGAATCTGTGTTTGAGAGAAAAAAAAAGAGAGAAACAATTTATTTACATGGCTGCTTTGGATCTCTCTTCTCTCAGCCTTTCTCAGTGCATAAAGTGAAACTTTACCCCGCATGCATACTATTTAGAGACAGAAAAGGCTTTGTTTGTTGATGGGTACAATGGAAAATGCATAAATCAACCTTTGCGATTTGGATGACTTTGGTAATTTGCATTCATCTGTTTAAAGAGAGATGTCTTTGGAGACTTTCTATTTTTACATAAAAATTACACTCAGCATCTCTCAGCCTCTTTTGTTCACTAAATTTAGATTTGCTCGCTTATACAATTCAGAGGGCCTAATTTGTGCAGAGGAAGTTACATGCTATTTAGAGCACGCCCTGGTCTCATCTACCTCCTTCAAAGAGACATAGCTGTGTATGGACTGCAGCCCCTGCCCAGCAGTGCGCCTGCTCTAGTGATTGTTAGAGTGCGCACTCGTGGTGAAAGGCCACCTCTCTGATCCAAACCAGAGGAGAAAGATTGGCCAAAAGTCAGGTTTGCAAGTACCTTGGGGCTTTGTAAGAGTAATTAGCCTGGCCTTCAATATCAACGGGTATTTAGAGGAGGATCAGCCGTGAAACAGCCCACTGGACCTGTGGCTGCCACCATTCTAGTCCCATGTCAGGAATGGGGTCCGAACTCGCTGCCAATGCCCAAAAGCTCTGAGATTGCTGTGGTCATTCTGTCTTTGCTGCAGTCTCCCTCCAAGCGGGTGTGTGAGCCCGCTGCAACTTTGAAAACTATAAGCAGGGGAGCTGCAGAGAGGATGTGTACAATACTGTATAGTGAGATGAAACATAAAGAGCATGTATACATTTAGATGTATACACTTGAAAAGAGTGTGTATAACACGTCTACTGGGCTTCAAAAGCTTCTTAAATCAACAAGTCATATGGTAAAATGAAAAGAGCCAGAGATTCAGTTATATCTCTTTGTTCTGTGCAAGGTATGTAAATGTGGGCAAACCAGTTAAACTCTCCAAAGCCTCGGTTTACTAATTGTGGAATAGGGTTGATAGTATGTACTGCACAGCATTCTTGAGGGTCCTGATGTCAAAACAGCAAGGCCGGTCTCATGAACACATGACCTGGAAGTTACAGAGGGTCCTGTGCTTAGAGGGCCTATGTTTAGTTTAATGTTCTGTTGTTGCTGTCTTTAAATGCCTAATCATTTTAATAGGAGCCCTATGTTCATGTTGCCTTGGATCCTGCAAATTCCGTAGCTTGTCCTGCAAACCCACACATCATTTGGACAAGTGGTTACCACAGATTAGGCGCTCAGTATATATCAGTTTCCTCTTTGTTCTCTTCTCTTCCTCCTAAACATGCAGGATCAAGAGCAGTCAGAGGGTCTGTTGCTTTCCTACTGGCGTCCCACATGTGACAAGGCTCGGTTTTATTTCAGTGGCTTTCTTTTTCCACTCTGTTTTTGGGGTCACCTTCTACTACTGGCTGTATATTACCTAACAGTTTTCTAGTTCCGCATGCCCCCTTTCCTGGCTATAAAGCATGTCATCTAAAACCTTGGGAAATGATCATTTGATTCCTTTTTATGGTAAAGACCTTGCCCTAAATACTAGATTGAAACAAAAGGTGGAGGAAAGGGTAATCATGCCTTGAAATGTAGCTTAATTTTGCTGTTCACCTCAAATCTACTCTTTGCCTCTGGCTTTGGTATCAGGTCCAGGCTTTGGAAGTCCAAATCATAGACTTTCCCTTAATGTCAGTTCTAGCCCGTATGAACTAGGTATCATCAGTAACCTTACTATCTCACAGGTGCCTTCACAGCCAATCAGTGTCATGGGGTCAGTAATGCAAACACAGTTGGCATTTGAATATATGCTTAATATCTGAATAGTCATGCTCATATAGAGGAGGACATTTCAGATCTAATTTGGACTAAAACTAGTTCTAAGGTGGTTGATAGGTTGAAATCCTAGCTGTTATTGATTATATATGTTTAATTTTTATTATAAGGGGAAAATGCTGGAACAATTCAACACTGTGAAAGTTATTTATTGTATATTCAGAAACAGTCAAGGACTTTTAAATGGATAAGAAATAAATGGTATTGTTTAACTATTTTACTATTATAAAATTTCTGAGTTTATTTATTCAAACATGTAATGCCATTCTATCTTTCTTTGCCAAACTCTTTTACCTATAATGCAAACATACTTCTTAATTTATAAATCTACTATGACTTCCCTATTCAGCTAGACATTTAAACTAGATAATAAAACATAAATAATGCCTTGCATGTCACCTCATCTATTTAACCCCACTATCTTTGACCTGAAAAAGATTCAATTATGTTCTATATATTCAAAAAGTTTAACTTACACCTAATGGTTAAAAACATTGTTTTTGCAAAATGATGCTGAAATTGATTATTTTTTTAATGAGGCATGAAATGACCTATGTCAGATTTAATTTTTTAAATGAATGATATTATTTCCTTGTGTGTTTTGTTTACAGGTAAAATTAAGCACAGCTAACTGCTATTTTAGGATATACAAGAATTGGAGCGAGGAGGGTATGTCAACAATACAAATTTTACAACAAATGTACATGTATTTGTGCCTACAGGCTGTGATCCTTTTTCAATAAAGAATGTTTGAACAACTTTCACTGGTAGCGTGCTGTTGCTCTCTGTTCAAGGATTAATTAAAACATGTTCCAGTAAAAACCTCCAGTGTGAATACATGGAGCCAGAGCATGTTCTGTGTGAGGCACCTTCTTATGTGATAAGCCATACTTTCCTTCAATGGATGCACATTGCCTCCGTTTTTAGAACTATTAAGCTGGGATAATTATGGAACAATCTAGCCAATGTTCAATAGCCCATGCAGATGCCTGACAGGGCATGTTGTCTCTTAATTAGGAATTTGAATGCCTAATGCTTGTATATTAACTGAAATAATTGAATAGATGCTGTACATTTCTTTCACTTTTACTGACATCAAAGCCAGACTAACTAGAATTGTGTGTTTTAAAAAATAAAAATATTTTATTATGTGCTGCTCAGGAACTAAAGATATTGGTACATATTACAGGAAACATATATTGTTTTAATAATTTTGTTTTTGTGTATGAGCCCAATATTCAATAAGACCCTTTATATATTCTGATACACCTTGTATCACTTCCTCCTGTAACTGTTGGAAATCTAAGTTAAGTGTTCTAATTAGATTGTATAAACACTCTGCATTTGAGTGAGAAATGTGTCAATATATAAGCATATATATTTTCTATATTTAAAATGCTTTATAACAGTGTTTACTCACAACTATTTATAAAAAAGCTGTTTTTAAACATAACAAATTGCTCTCTATTAGGAATACATATAATAATGACCTATTTCCATAAAAAAAAATTTTAGTAAGAGATATCTTGTGGAAATCCCTGCAGACATTTTATGGAAATTAGACAATATTGAGCAGAAGTACATCAGAGCCATATTGTTTTTGCTTAATATTCTGAGAGGATTATTTTTGCTTGATACATGATGCAAAATAAAGGACTCTAAGTAGAGGTGAATAAGATCCTTTGTATGTTTCAATATATTTCTTCTTTTGTTTTGCTCATGCATCTAGTTTATTTGCAAGATTTTATGCACATAGCAAAAAATGTATTATTTTGGAACTATGTGCTGTGTGCACGCTCACATGTGCAATCAAATTAATGTTGATTATATGCAGCAAGAATTATCTACATGGGCTCAAAGGCTTTTAAGAGATATAAGTTTTGTTAAAATAAATATTTAGCAACCAAAATGGTCTATATTATTTAGCTCATTTTTTAAAGAAAAATATAGAGTTTGACTTACACTAGAGAGATGTGAGATTTAGAAATGTTGAATGTCAAATAAAGATATGCACATCAGCTTTCCTCCTAAACAACATGACTTATTCCATATTAGATTAATGTGGTAGTAATGCAAAGCATAGGTCTTAGACGTTGTGTGGAAAAGCCAGGGTATAATTCAGAAGATGAACTCTCTTTGCAAGAAAAGAGTTGGAAATCATAAACTATCCTAATTTTGTGTTATAATTCAGAAATAAAGACATTCTTTCCATTTTTAAACAGCCATTCCACATCTTCTATTTTATTTTGCATTTTCTTTTGCCATTTAAAAAGTACAGAACCCATACTAGATTGATTTAAGTAATATATCAACTCTTCCCTTGTCATTTTTGTTAGAATATATATTATAAACAAGGCACATATTGGCCTATATTTGATAGAAAATGATATATAGCATAATGAAAAAATAACAGCAAAATTATTAATAGAACAGGAAATGCTCAATGCCCAATAGTCATTCCCTCTAAAAAACAACAACAACAACAACAAAATTGAATCATTAATGTATTCAACAGTACCTTGGTGACACATCAGATGCCATCTGTCATTACATGCTTATTATGTTGCTGAAATAGAATTATGATGTTTTGCTGACAATTACTACTGAACATAGTATGTCACATTATTCTTTTTATTTTTTTGGAGGGGGGTATTTTTCATTTCCACTGTGTCTACAGACAGCCTAAAGAAAAGAAAAACAAACACGTGAGTCATATTGAGATTTAACTAACAAATCACTTTCTGTGACTTGTTAGATGTATGCCTAGAAATGGAAACATTCTCTTCTTTGATCCTTAGTTCTGCCTTTTAATATCTTCTTTTGATAAATAGAATAACATATATATATATATATATATATATATGTATATATATATATATATATATTTAGAATTGTTTAAATTTAAAATATTCTTTGTCACCAAGCAATAAATATTTTGGAATGGAAATTTACAGAAAGAATTATTTACAGGAATCAACTATAATTACATATAATTCATGCTGCAGCTGCTGATAATTGTAGTTTTCCCAGGGACCTTCCCTACTTCTAACCACCTGAGAATTGCTTCTTTGCAAATGATTAATCGGAATAATAATTTTTCTCTAACTAGATGCAATGGCATTAAATGATTAGTGAGTATTCTTTTCCCCTCCATAATCAGATGAAAAAAATAAAATTTGGTTTGACAGCAAAATTTTGATAAATACTTACCACTTATCGGAAACTGAACAAGATGATGCAGGCTGGGGTGCAGGATAAAGAGAAACCACACTCTCTACCTTGCAGTAATTTAAAATATTTCTGGAGAATTAAAAGCATAATCATAGATTTTAAAATGTAAACATATTTATAATGGTTAGCACTGAGAAAGTACAAAATATAGAATCATCCTTTCCTAATGACAAGGCCCATTTCCTTCGTAGAAAGGGAAAAGTTAAAAATGTATCCAAATAAACTGGCCCATGAGACAAATGCCACTCTGGATCTTCTCTGTGTATATTTATGAGGTTAGAGTTCCAAACACCATGTTAAATACATGAAGTTTGATAATAATCACAATGGAGTTTGATATCTAGCACTCATAAGTTGTGATTGGAGAAATTATTTAACAAATTTGGAGCGAATTATTTAACTTTCAGAGTTCCCCTCTAGTCAAAAATAAGAATAAATATATATCCCGTGAATCTTACAAAGTGTCATTCAAATACTCTATATGAAAGCCCAATACGTATGAAGCATACCTAGGAAAAAACAGGTTTTAACAATTGTAAAATTCAATAAGATTCACTATGGATAGAGCCTTGTTGCCTACTGGGCACTAAAATATTTTATTATAGCAAAAATTAAAAGGTCAATATTTTCTATTTACATACCATACCTAAAGTGTTTTTTATTTAGCAATTTATAAGAAAACAAAAATATTTCAGGAAAATGATTGAGTCTGTATCACAATTAAATCTATGTACAGTCTAAATATATGTGTATATGTCATATATCTTTATACACACAAATGATATATATTTTATTTGATTTATAAGAAACTTAAGTAATTATTCAAATGAATCTAAAAGAGATATATAGTCTCTATGAAAACAGTGCTATCCTTTAGAATCCATTCAGACAAGGCCATCGTCTGCGTGTCTAGTTAGAGAGGATTGATTTGTGAATGTATTCAAAGGACAGACTATGTGTAGTGAATCTCCATAAACAGCACCTCATAGTGTTCACATCTGATGTTGTCCCCATCTACTTGAATAAGGGCTGGGCTTGTTGCTCATCTGAACAACAGAATGCAATGAAGTATCTCCATGAGACTTTGAAGATAGACCATAAAAGAAGCCTTATAGCTTCCTGCTAGGTCTGCGAGTGGCCCACAGCCACATAAGGAGTCCAATCATCTTGAGACCAATAAGAAATCGCCCTTCCCCCCATGTCATGTGGCACAGACTGTCAAGGAGAGACTTCCTTCCCTGAGCTGGAACTCCATTGGGCTCATGAAAGTTTTGGCTTTTTTTTATTATAATTCTTTATTGATTAAAGTATTACATATGTCTCCTTTTCCCCCTATTGACCTCTCCTTGACCACTCCCACTCTCCAGAACATGCCCTCAGCCCCTAATGTCTGTGTCCACTGGTTTTGCTTATATGCATGCATACAAGTCCTTTGGTTGATCTCTTACTACCCTCCCCTTCCCCATCCCTGCCTTCCTTCTGAAGTATGACATACGGTTTGAAACTTTTCTGTCTCTGTATCTATTTTTGTTCAGCAGTTTATGTTGTTTTTTATATTCCACAAGTGAGTGAGATCATGTGATATTTATCTTTCTCCAAATGGCTTATTTTGCTTAGCATACCGCTTTCCATGTCCATCTGTGCTATTGCAAATGTAAGAGTTCCTTCTTTTTTACAGCAGCTTAGTATTCAACTGTGTAGATGTACCACAGTTTTCTAATCCAATCATCTGCTGACAGGCACCTGGGCTGTTTCCAAATCTTAGCTACTATAAATTGTGCTGCCTAGAAGGCTCTGATACCCATTTCCTATGGGCAACAAAGTTCAGAACATGTGTTTTTTTTTAAAAAACCTTTATTGTTGAAAAAATTACATATGTCCTCCTTTGACCTCTTCTAGCCTGCCCTCATCCCACTGCCCCACGCTTTCACCATTACTTTAAAGTATATTTTTATTGATTTCAAAGAGAAGGGAGAGGGAGCAAGAGATAGAAACATCAATGATGAGAGAGAATCATTGACTGGCTGCCTCTATATGCCTCCTACTGTGGATCAAGCCCACAACCTGAGCATGTGCCCTGACTGGAAATTCACATTGAACTGTGAATGAGGAAGTCACCATGCTCAACTATAGCTCTACCATGCTCAACCACTGAGCAACACTGGCTGGGCAAGAACACGTGTCTTATGTTGACTAAGAAGAGACAGGGAAGAGTAAGACATCAGCAGATAAACTATTTGCTCTCCCTATCTCTTGATGGGATATTTCATGATGGAGCAATTTTACACTGCCCGCATGAAGATATCTCAAGAGATTCAAAAACTAGCTGTTTATAGAGAGTCTATTGCTCACTCAATAATAAACCATAGGCTACCTCTCCCTCTGCTACTGTTTTCTTGCTTCTCTGTTTTACTCAGAGTTATTTCCCTGACTTGTCCCCTCCAATAAAATACTAGTAACAACAACCCAGAAAGGACATTATAAAATACACTGACACATGTAAGGATAGATTAGAGTAGAATAGATTGAATCTTAGGCATCAGGTGACTTAAACATTTTTCTTTTGAAAATTATATATTTTCCAAAATATTTAAGATTTACCATGTTAACATGTTTGGCTTGGCTATATAGTAACGACGATTGTTACCTAAATACAACCAGTATCTACTCTGGGTTGGATTTTTTTTTTTCTGTGTCAATATACTAAATTGAGAACCTGATTTTACTTTTAAGATGAATTTGAATTTAAAAGTTACTTGGATTAAAGCAATGCAAGTGCTCATGGGAGAAACTTGCTGTAAATACTATCAGGAGCTCTTAAGAGATGTCACTTTCTTCAGTAAAGGTAAACATTTTAAGAGGGAGGACAAGTGCTGCTACAGAGTCTCTACCTCAGCATATCCAACACCAGGACTGGCAGTCAGGAGAATTAGCTGCAGGTGCTTAGGGTTGAGAAAATGCTGAAGGGACGAAAGGCCAATATGTTGGCTCCAGGTTAGTTCTTATGATCAACTATTCCTTTTATCTTCCCACAAGACCACCTCTCTCATTCGTTGCCCAGGATGGGAGGGATCAGAAGGAGGGGGCCAGGAAGGAACTAGAGTGTTGGATTTCAAATAGGAAATAGAATTCCTCAGATGATAGCCATGTAGCAATGAGAAAAAGCACATTAACTCTAGCAGAGAGTGGAAAGCAGCAGGGGTGGGGCATCAGAATTATTCACATCATTTAAAGCATTAAAAGTAAATCCAGACAATGGCCTATTCAGTGTTTAGACCTGTCCGATTTCTGGCCTTTTTCCATACATTTCTCTTTTCTTTATCTCTTGAGAGATGCCCACATGTGTACAATACAAAGAACTGAGTCATAAAAGCGGAGGCCTGTTAGCCTCCCGGAGGACCAATTAATGGTGCTCCAAATCTTGTGGACAGGCAGATAAAAAGGACAGGAAGAGTGAAGGGGAAGAGGGATGAATACTCAACTAGAGTAGGGCAGGGTTTTTTGTGTGTGTATTTTTTCAGATGTTGGAAGGGACTTTTTTAGTTATTCTTATCTAACTTCTTTGGGGTTTGTGGGTGTTTTTTCTTTCTTATTTTTTTTTCTCTCTCAACCGCTTCTATAGTTCTCGTACTTGTAATGTGAACAGAGAGAAAAGTAATGCTTTAAAATATCAATTAGGCTTTCATCCAAACTGATGACAGCACGAACCTGGTTGAGAAAATAAGTTTAAAAAAGGCCATTTAGAATGCTTCTGCCCCTCCTTTCATATATTGGCAGTTTTATTGATAGGTGCTTGAGTGCATATTACCATTTGTATCTCCAAGCTGGATATGACTGTGAATGCAAGGAGCTTTGTAGTTCAACCTTTAACTCAATCTCACCCCCTACAAGTCCACAGGCCTTTGAACAGCAGCAGAGTAGCACTTTGAAATCAGGAGTTGAAAGTGTTTGACATGGAAAGGGGAGCTTGAAAGTCTTGCTCTTTGAAACTTTTCTTTTCAAAGTCCCACAGAAAGTACAGGCAGGACAATAATGGGCAGACCGGGGCCTCTCTGGTGAAGAGGGGATGTGGAGTAATGAGGATTTAAGTGTTTCCTGGCTTCATCCTGCTCTGGCTCCTCCATGGAAGGGAATTAAAACAGCCTTTAAGATAACACAGTGGCATTTGGGTGGCAGAATTTGGATTTTTTTTTAATGTGTTAATTCATTGCTTGGTGACAGAGAGAAAAATCTACCCACCCAGTGAAAATTAGTAAGTAGACATTAGAATTCTCTCTTGTTCAGGGTAGTTAGGAGAAGGTGGCGTGATGTTCCAAAACATTCCATAGGTCAGGAAGTGAGGATTCCTGAAGCTAATCTATTGGAGGAGAAATGTGATGTTTCACATGGCTTGTGGCATTTCCTCGGCTTGTCCAAAAATGTAGCTTAAGTTCGAATACCACCATTTGTTTTAAAAGTAAATTCAGGTCATTGTGGAGGATGGCGAGGTAAGATTATAGCTGAATTTTTGGGAAATTTAGCTCTATGTCAACAGAAAGTAAAGGTAAATTTGCCAGGAAAATAACTCTACATGTATTTTCTATTTTATTAACCATTCGTTGAGTATGAAGATGCTGCCAGCTTGGATGATATTTTGCAGCACTGATGTGCCCTATATTTCATGAAGTTCATTTTTTTAAATATTTTATTGATTTTTTTATAGAGAGGAAAGGAGAGAGATAGAAAGTCAGAAACATCGATGAGAGAGAGACATTGATCAGTCGCCTCCCGCACTCTCCACAGTGGAAATGTGCCAGCAAGCAAGGTACATGCCCCCGACCGGAATCGAACCTGGGACCTTTCAGTTCGCAAGCCAATATCCACTGAGCCAAACCAGTCTCGGCATGAAGTTCATTTTTGATCTATGTTCACTCCCAGTTTATGATGATGGAATGTAGGAAGCAAAAAACAGATCACTAAGCAAAGCAATGGATGATATTGAATTTGATGCCTTCAAAATAATTTGCTAATCTTTTTTAATCTAGTTGCTAAAAAAATTAACACCTATACCTTATAAAATTTTCAACAAGTGGTCTTTACCATCTTTTTTTTTAACATTGTACAGTAGTGTTAAATATGATGAAGGAAAAAACAGCCAGAATATTTATTAAGCACTTAGTATAGACAGACACACTATTTTATAGTCTGTTTTACAGATGCTTTCTGATGAATCAAATCTTACAAATGATCTTGAGGGTTGTAGGGTTAAGTAGCTACAATATGATCACAAGGCTCAAAAATAGTGAAATTAAAATAGATATTCAGTTACTTCTTTTACAAATTGCATGACAATTTTAACTGAATGGCAAATGAGTATCAGGAATTTGTTCATAAGAAAGATATATTTAAAGTAAATTAAGTGATCAGTACATATCTGCATCATTTCTGATAACAATGACAATAATACTATGATGGTGATATCAGTAAATTATTTTCTTTAAGAGAATGTAAAAACATTTACTTTAGTTTTAGGTATTTGGGAGATTAAGGATTTATCCCCATTCATAAGTTGAACCCTTTCCAAACAGTCTAATTAATTAACAAAACCACGTAATTCACTTGTTGAGAATGATTGAAATCCACACAGTTGGAAAATAGCTACTTAAACTCTTTATACAGATACCTGTTAATCATAAATTACTTCTGCAATTAGTATGAATCTAAAAGCAAATTTTTATCAAAGCAAAGCATTCTGTTTCACTCCAATACCCAAAGTAATTTGCTCTTTTTTTTTGTCACCATTTCCTGAAGAATGAAAAAAAAAATCCCAATTTAGACTGGAATATAAGAACTCTTTGGGTTGCTATAGTTTATTGATTGGATAAAAATCACTCTTTTTCTTGAGCTTTGACATTCAAAAAACACACCTTTATTTCCTATTATGAAATGATGTTTTGTTTGCATAACTTACCACACTGTGACTAAATAATACTGGTTAAAAATAATGATGGTTACTCTAATAAGCATAGATCTTTGTGAAATCCCTCCGGCAGTAGAATGTTTCATTCCTACCACAGGTTTCTTGGATAATTAATTTGTGGTTCAGTGTTTCCTATTTTCTGACATATTTGAAATGAAAATATTTTGTTATAGTAAAAATACTCTATTATTTCGCTTAAGCACATATATTTATAAACATATACATGAATACATTGTACAATATCAAAATGCATGCATACATGTGCCAGAATATTAAATTAGCAGGAGCCCTAATGACAGAAATATCCTGGCTAGACATTTCTAAATTATGCAACTTTGGGCAGTTAGTTCAGCTCTCCCTTCTTCTCCTTGCTTCATTGCAAAATGGGAATAATTACTACAATAAATTCACAGATAAGTAGTGAAGTTAAATGAGAATACAAAAATAATGCCAATAAAAGTTAGCTATTGGTGTTATCAAAGCTACCATGTTGTTATTATGTACTCTAGCGACTTAGTCACCAGAGATACCAAAAGTCTGAGTGTAACTATACATTGCATGGATGTCTTTATATCAATTTTTTTTGTCTTGAAAACACAGAATAATTGTAAATATGCTATATTGAATACCTTATTTTTATTATTATCATTGTCACTACCTGCAAAATAAGTAATTAAGACAAAAATTTTAAATAGTCAATCCAAGGGCAATTATACAAGTTTCAGATTATTAGAGCACATATTTTTTTTTTGCTAAATTCTATTGTACTACAATAGCAAAAAAAAGAAAAAGTTAAATACTTTGAGCAATTCTGGGATAGATAGGTAACATCCCAATAAACCACTGGATTAGGATTCTGTTTTGCAATATAACTTTAAATATATGTGTGTGTGTGTCCATATTTAACACATTTAACTTTAGCAATATTGAAGTCTATTTTTTTTCTTTCCTTCCCAAATGATGAGATTAGTATAATAATGTGCAAAGTAGAGGAGCAGGTTTGGAAAACAGAGCAATGAAAACTGGAATTAGAAGTGTGTATAGAGATTAGGTTGGGGAAAATGGCGGCAGAATAGACAGACGTGTCTGGAGCCTTGTCACTGGGCAGAGGGAGAGAGAGCAGCTGAGAGTCACACTGGAGTGTTTGTTGGCAAGTTAAGAGTCAGCTATCCTCAAGAAGGAGAAGGTGGGGGACTACTGGACAAGGCTGCCCTGACCAGGCAGCCCCACTGCCACAGGGTTTTTGTTGGCCGGAGCCACCAGTGCAAATGCGGAGACCACGCCATCTTGCAGAGGGAGGTGGACGTCTGTGGCAGTCTGAAAAGCTACGGCTGCAGCACCCACAGAACAGCCGAACAGCCTGGGGACCCAGAATGCCGCTCTCCAATCGGCACAGACACTGGGACTCAGAGGAGCTCCACGTGCCACACGGAAAGGTCAGATTTCGCCTGGGATAAGGTGAGATCTCCTGTCCCGCAGAACAGAGATGCACACACTGTGGGAACTGGACTGGGGGAAAGCTGCTCTAAAGAGAAATCCGCGGATGTGGAGCAGGGTGTAATCCCTAAATGTGGAAGGGGACCCTCAGAACTATTAACAGAAGAAGCTCTAGAAAGCAGCCTATTTTGACCTGAGGCAGAAGGACAGCCTGGGAGTTATTACAGTGTCCCGGCAGCTAGAACAGGAGCGGTGAAGAGAGAGAGCACAGACAACACTCTCCTCTTCAAAACTTGGCTTCTGATTGCTAAGCCCAATACATAGGATCACGCAATTGGAGACATCCTGAGAGACTGTAGGAGAGGGGTGTTTTTCTGGAACCTGGGGATTGGAGCGCAGAGTAACCATCAGAGAATCAGCTCTGGGTCAACCCATCCCCACAAACCAGTATTGAGAACCACAGAGAATCAGGATCTATGCACAGCCTAGAGAGGTCCTGTGCTTAGTCTCAAAGGTCAAATTCAAAACACTTCCACCCAGTGGATGATTCACAAATTAATTCTTGCATAATCACAAAAGAATAACGTGATTAAGACACATCTCAGCAGTGGAACACAGGGAACTGCGATACCCTCCCAACTGGGAAACAGGAGTGCCAAACAGAACAAAAGTAGAAGTGAATGACCTCCAATTCTGCACATTCTATATTTTTTGCATATTTTAATTAAAAAACTATATTTTTTCTTTTCTCCCCAATTAATTTTACCTTTTTAATTTTTACATTTTTATTTTCAACTAGTATTATTACTACTACTATTTTACCTTTTTGGGAAAAAAAAGTGTCATTTTATTTGCTCTTAATTTTACTTTGGGATTAGAGTTCTACATTCTATTTTCATCTTTCCTTTAGCATAATTTTACTCTAGCTCAACTCTAACTTTATGTCAACACTCTCTTCCTAACTTTCCCCATTTTGTTGTCTTGTTTCTCTTTCTCTTTTCCAACTTTAGATTCTTCCTATTTTTTACCTGGTTAAAATTTCACCCCCCTTATATATCTAATTTCAAATCCCCTACTCCAAGTCCATACAAGCCTCTTTCTTCTTGTCCTAACTATCCAAAAAATTGTTTTTCTCTATGTCTTTTTGTTCTTGTTTGCCTGAACAATGATTATATTGATTTTTATATTTTTTGTGAGATTGTTTTTACTTATTCTATCTGTTTTATTTTGCTTTTTGTTTGCTTTGTTTTGGTTTGTTTTTTACCTCTCTTTTCCCTCGCCTCCCTTGATATTAGATGTTATTTGTAGCTTGTATTAATCTTCAGGTACTTGTTGCCACATTTTTGGGATTAGTGGCTGTTCTATTGGAGTTTCCTCCTCACATCTATAAATTGTTCCCCTTTACTCCCTTGTTCTCTTTCTTTTCTCTAAGTTTTTTTCTCTTTTCTTTTTATTGTATTGTATTGTATTGTATTGTATTGTATTGTATTGTATTAATTTTATCCCTTCTCCCAATTTGATTTTGGCACTTCTTTCTTTTCTTTTTTTTTTCTCATTTTTCTCTTCTTCTTTCTCTACTTCCGCTAATTTGTCTTTATTGGTGGTCACCTTAATTGTGGTTATTAACATCATGAACACATTTCTGTTCAGACCTTTGTGTGTTGTACCTGGTCGTGTTGTAATTTGTGCCTTTAAATCAATGTAGGAGAGAGAACTACATAACCAGACACCTGGAGAAGAAAGACCATGGGCAGACAAAGAAACAGCCCACATTTGACAGAAAAGAAGGTATCACCAGAAAAGGAAGTAAACGAAATAGAAGAAATAGAACTGCCTGAGAAAAAGTTCAGAAAAATGGTCATAGGGTGGCTGAAAAGAATGGAAGACAAACTTGACAATGTAAGAGCCAAGAGGAAATAAAGAAGAGCCAAGAGGAAATGAAGAAGAAGCAAGAAGAAATGAAGAATAAACAAGAAGAAATGAAGATTAATCAAGAAGAAATGAAAAATAACATCACTGCTATAAAAACTCATTAGAAAGCATCAAAAGTAGATTAGAAGAAGCAGAGGACTGCATCAGTAAAATAGAAGACAAGGTAGGAAAAAATACTGAAGTACAGCAGCTTCTAGAAAAAAAAATTAAAAATCAAGAGGAGAGCCTAGGAGCCAAGATGGCGGCATAGGTAAACACCTACACTGCTGCCTCGCACAACAATTTCAAAACTACAACTAAAAGACAGAACAGACATCATCCAGAACCACAGGAAAGCTGGCTGAGTGGAAGTTCTACAGCTAGAAGGAAAGAGAGGGGTCACAGACACCCAGAGGAACTGCAAAAAGCTGAGGTACGGAGACACGCGCGCTGGGAGAGCGGGTGCCCGAGTACCTGGCTGGCTTTCTCTGACGGGAGGGAAACGGAGACTCCCAACGGCATTGAACCCCTTATCCTACGACGCTAGACCCCAGATCCAGCTGAAACTCATACGGGGGGAGTTTGGACTGTGAAAAGGGAGAAGTGCACAGAAATTTAGGGGAGTCGCAAAAGATAGGAGGGTCTGGTCCCGGTCACGCATGTGGGCGCCAGCGCCACACTGAGGACAGATTGCTGATTCTGCCGCTGGCTTTTCCGAATGGGCGGGAGACAGACCCTCCCAACTCTGCCACTTCTGAGTCCACTGGGCCCCTGATTCGGGCGAAACCCTGGAGACCTAGACTCGTGTGGTCCTGGTACGCAGGGGAGCAGGGGAACTGGAAAGGCAGCGGTCTGGAGACACTGCTGGCGCGCGCGCACAGGACCGCTCCAGCCATTACCCAGTCACGTGAGACTCTGGGGCCGTGGAGGGCGGGGCCGACTGGAAGGCAAGGCGGTCCCTTAAGCCCTGAGACTCCACCCATCCCAAGCTCAACAGAGGCTTCTGTGGTCTTGCAAATAAAAAAAAGTTTCCCCAACAAAGTGAAAATGCCAAAACAAGGGAAGGGATCAAAAACAAAAGAAATGGAGGGAAAAAAACGACTGGATATAGAGTTC
>PVJN01034591.1:0-22692 GCA_004026805.1 Lasiurus borealis | reverse complement strand
GCTTGAGCAGTTGGGAGTAAGACTCATAATTTGCTTACCTACATCTAATGCTAGCCTATCCTAGGTAGTTAAGATACCAGAAATTACTTGGTACAATGCAGAAACATATTATTTTTGGAAGAAATCTGTACTGGAATGAATTTGGGAGAAATATATACCGGTTATGAGATTTAGTTTTCACTTTCCAGCTATAACCTTTAAGAAGACCAACAATAAAGTTTCTTCACTAAGATCTTTTGGCAAACAGTTTAAAACAGTTTAGTAGGTTGAGGATGCTGGGCTGAGATGTTGCAATTACAATAAACTTCCAGATTTCAATAGGGAATGGGGAGTGGGAAGGTTTAGGATTGGGAAAGGACCAACAACAGTACTTAACTTGCAGAGGCAAATGGAACTGGTTATCACACTGGACAATAGGGCTCTTCATTATTCAGAATCGTCTGACTGCAGAGATGTTTGTTAGTGGGTAACTGAAGGGAAAACTGGCTCAAGGACTTGATTTGTATTAGGCAAAGACTCAGACTTACCTCTCTAAAGTTCTTGAACAGGAATCCCTTGAAATAAAGGCATATATCTCTGAAGTCCTCACAGTAAGATAACAAGTAAATACTGTGAATCTGTGTTCTAGTGTTTTGCAAAGGGACAAATTGTCACTTGAGAAAATGGACATGCCCTTCATTTTGGGGATCACTTGACACTTTCTGAGGATTCAGAGTAGTGTTTTCACTGGAATTGTGTCATCTTATAGGGGTCTCAAATCTACTTCACATGTGAAGTTTGTGGGATACAAAATCATTCCATATTTATCTTTTCAGCTTTAGAATACATAGTTAGAATAAATGTCTCAACAGTTATTAGAATTCCTTTTCTATCTCCTGGGTCTTTAATGAAAGACTATTGTAGTAGGAAAGACCAAGTAGAAGTCACAGAATCTCACTCTCCAAGCTAAAAGAGTTTAAAAACAAAGCATTGTAGTGAGTATCACAGGTACTGGTACCATTGTCAAAGTCTGCAAGATACAAAGAAGGTAATTCCTCTTATGTATCTACCAGGGACCTGGTGCATGGATTCATGCACTGGTGGAGTCCCTTGATCTAGCTTGTGGGAATTGGGTCAAAACCAGCTCTCTGATTTCCCCTAAGAAGTCCCAAATTGTGAAAGGGTGCAGGACAGGCTGAGGGACTCCACCAGTGTATGATTTGGGCTAAGGATGGACCAGGGGAGGGCTCCAGAGTGTGTCTGGCCTGTCTCACCCAGTCCTGATGGCCTGGAACCCAGCAACAAGCTAATCTACTGGTCAGAGCATCTGACTCCTGGTGGTCAGTGAGCATCATAGCGACTGGTTGAACGGTCAGATGAATAGTCTGACACTTAGTATATTAGGCTTTTATTATATAGAATAGAATTTAATTCTCCATTTTGTGTCAGTTCTTGATGTATGCAGGCTGGGTGAGGGCTATTAGAGAGTGATACCAGACAAACCTAAGTGTAACCAGGTGAGACTCCAGTGAAAGCTGCTTTTGTAGATGTGGTTTCTTTACTGGGACAAATGGATAGAGGAGTTCCTGGAAACTGATATGCACATATATATTTTATGAATTTTTTTTCTAATAAGCATTAAATTTGCTTTAATTTGGCAGTGACAGCAGTAACCTTTACCAACTTAATCTCACAGATGTGTTAACATTTCATCTAATCTCATGATTGTTTCATATAAATCAGCTGATTGTTCCCCCCTAAATCTAGGCTGATAAACAGAGATGGGTAAAAATGGGTTTACAAAATACAAGTAAATAATACAACAATAAATCAGTAATTTGATTTGATGCTCACAACTATAAATCTACTTTACCCACTCCTATATTCAGGTGGTCTACTAAGTATCTCTATAGGGATCTCAAATTGAATATGTTCAAAAACAGCTTTTGATTACTTTCTTTCCTCATCTCAGTGAATGGTAATTTCATCTCTCTAATTGCTCAGGCCAAAAAAGAATAAAAATAAAACAAACTAAGAAACCTACCCAAACAAAACCATTCTGTTTCAGTATATTGATTAATGAGGCTGGAGAATGGCGAATTGCAAACACATTAGTTACTTTCAGGAAGGAGTAAGGTGGAGGGCTTAGTTTATATTCCAATACCAGCACTTAAACCTTGGTGTGTGAACTTGGCATATCACTTTAAACTCCTGAGTCTCTGTTCCCTCATTTGTAAAGTTCCTCATTTGTAAAGTAAGAACCTGATAGGGCTTTTGTGATGCTTAAAAGACTTAATTAATGTAAAGTAATTAGAACAGTGTCTGGCACATAAACAGAATCTAATAAACACATGGGTCAATTTACTGTATTTCACAAAATGTGAGATAAGCCCATGAAAAATATGGGAGCTTTTTTCCTGCAAGAATATTGGGTTGCTTATGTTCAGCCACTGATTACCAAGGGAGACAAATGCAAGGGCTACTCTACCCTTCAGTGTGCTGCTCCAACCCTTTACCACCTAACCCTAACAGTTAAACACTTTAAAATGGGACTCAGTACAGGAGAATGTTTTCTTGGCTGCAGTGAAAACAGCTCTTTCTTTGTTCCCTTATAACCCATAAATCTTTATTCATTTTCTGGCAATTGGATAAGAGAAACCAGAGGAGGCTTATAGGAATTTTGAGATACACTGTACCCTTTCCATCAATTAACGTTTTGAGAAAACAGTTCTTAACTTATTAATGATTCTTGAGTGGATGCTGAATTCTTGCCCATAAAGTTTTGAGTGCTGATGTGACCTCAGCTGCCCATTGTGAACTGGGTGTTGGGTAATCCACGTAGCCATAAGTCAGGCATGCTCAGGAGAACTATTACAAGCCTGCCCAGATACTTCCTTCTCTTGTTTCTTTCTTTTTTTAAAAAATTGATTTCAGACAGGAAGGGAGAAGGAGAGATAGATATAGAAACATCAATGAAGAGAATGCCCCCTACTGGGGATTGAGCCCACAACCCAGGTATGTGCCCCTGACCAGAATCAAACTTGGGATCCTTCAGCTCGCAGGTCTATGCTCTATCCACTGGTCAAACCAGCCAGGGCTCCTCTTTCTTTATGAGCATCAATACATTTATATTGGACAGCCTTTCTTTATAATTAGGTTGGAGCCATGTGGTGGGTTGAGGCCATGTGTGAAATAGCACATTACATACAACATGTGTATATTTTCTCTTTATGGGGCTGAAAGTAAAAGAATGGGACATAACTATGCTGCAGATAGAAGGGTCTTAGATCACTGAGACATTATTTAGAGGAGAGATACCCAACCCACATCAAACTGGGATATGAATGAGAAATAAATTTTTATTGCATAAAACTACTGAGCTTTGGGAGCTGTTTGTAACAGCAGCTAGCACTGATTACACTGACTAATAAAAAGCATTCATCATTGAGTATTTCTGGAACTGAGCCCAAGCAGGTCCTAAAGGCACAAGTAAATTGCATGAGCATATGGTTTGTGCTCTCATGACACCTACTGCTGTCACACTTTCAACCGCCCTCCCTCGTACCTGTGGTTTCATGGGGTATTCATTGTGTGAGCACTAAATAGCTTTCCAATTAATTTCTTTTCTGTTTAAATTGGCCTATTTGCAACAAAAATATCCCCATCTTCCTCAAATTTTGGAGGCAGATAGGAGGCTCTGCAAACACAGATAAAACCCAAGGAGTCTAAATTCTTCTTAGTCCTCTGCCCATTTTGAAAACAGGAATCATAAGGAATTCAATATATGCATGCTACCAAAGAGCCCACACATAGAGAATAAGCATAGACTCAACATGTTAGAAATGAAATCTATTTAGTTTAATTTTCTGACTGTAGAGAGAGAAACAGATATAGATATTATCAGTCAACTCCTCAAGGTCACATAGCTGGACAATAGCAAGTCCAAGACAATTATCTGGCTCCTGTAAGTCTCATGTAGTTTTTACTGCCAGTGGCATCAGGGAAGGGGTGGGCTCAAGGAGAGCATCTTGTTTTCTACCCACTGAAGGCAGACTGTGTCCTCCAAGACAATACATTAATGATGCTTTCAGGAGGCACCTTGTGAAATAGCAAGGCTGAATGATAATGAGAGAGATTGAATAAATAAGCTCTGGGGAGGCAATAATATCCTCAATTAAGCCACAATATTTGAACATTATCCCTTTTATTTGAAAGTACGCCTGCAAGTAAAGGACATTATGTTGAAAATTCAATGGACTTGTTCCAAAAAGTCACTTGTGGCTCCAGGAAAACTCAGGTAGCACCGGCCATGATTAAAAGTAAGTGCCTCCTATCTTGCACATGAGCCAATGGATTGCTCTTCTCCCAAACTATCAGGTCAATAGTCTTTTACATTTTAATGCTCTGAATTGGAAAATGGAGAAAGAGTTCATACATATATAGAATACACAGCAACTGAATAATTCAAGATCCCAAAATTTCAGGGGTGCAGAAGACATTAGGTATGACCTTGCCCAACCTCATCATTTAACCCATAAAGGTCTGAGGCTCAGTAAACATAAATGAATTGGCCAAAATTGCATAGTTGTTCAGGGTCACATTCACTGCTGGGTAGGTTCCAGGTGTCCTCACTCAGTTTATGGCAAACCAAGTTTCTGTATTGGGACATAGATCAGTGCTTCTTAAACTTTAATGGGCTTAAGAACCACCTGGTGATATAGTTAAACGCAGATGGGGTTAAATGCAAAGGATGTGGTTTATGGCAGATTTGGATTTAGCAGGACTGAAGTTTGCCTTAGAACCCTGTCTAATGTGTTCACAGATAATGCTGATGCTGTACACCCACAAACCATTCCAACTTGGCTATGCATTGGAAGCACCTGGAGCCTCCTGGGGAAGCTTTAAAAATATCAACACCTGAGTCTTACCTCAGAGATTCCAATTAATTAGCTCTGAGATGTGCCCTGGGCTTGGTTTCCTTCAACACCCCTGAGATGATTCTAATGTTCAGAAAAGTTTGAGAACCACCGCCTTACAGTTGCTTTATTTCACATGTGAAATAATTCTTTACAAGGAGGATGGCCTTTAGCCATTCTCTAATTTTTAGAGAATCTGCACCATTATTTTTACCCATTGAGTTAATTAGAGCTAGTTCAGTGAGGTCATGGTTGGCAAATTAATTATCACAAGGCTAGTGAGTTTGACCCCTAATGGTAAATGCAGTTTACAATTTAAGAGAACAAACAATTATCTTAACAAATGGAGTTTCCTATAACAAATATCCATAGTTTGATATAGGCCATAAATCAGAAGTCTTCGGAACTATTAAAATCAATGTTTTAATAATACAGGAAAACTCTACTCTCTTAAGCAACATTTTAAATACCTTTATGGTGACAAGATAGAGAATAAGTAGATATTTAAGTTAAACTTTATGGTGACTTCTATGACAATATGCATCAAAACTGTCCAATGTACCTATATAAGTTAGTAGTTCATTGCTCTGATATCTCATAAACACTCACATCCAGCGCTTCTTCAGTTTCACTTGAAATGTTGCCAAAGCAATTCTCATGGCTTCTGGTTTTATGTTCAGTTTTAATTAAGTCTGAATTCAAGGTAATTAGGGATTACAAGAATTCATTTCCATTCTATTGACCTACTCTGCTTTTCATGTCATCACATGATATTCCTGCACATAAACTTGCCTTTAACCTTCAGCATGTGGAATTAAGAATTGCATTTAAAGGCCATCTCTATCAAGTTGCCTTGCCTGAGCCAGGTGCATCTGCTTGCCAGGTCTACCTGCCAACCAATCAGCATCAACCCTGGAAGAGAAAGAGGAGAAATCCAAATTTCTAATTCCAACATTTGTATTACTGATGAATTTTATGGTATCCTAATCTTTAAATTATAGGTTTTTCACTTGCAAGCCACTGAGATTATTAAAATGAATTGATAAACGAGTTAAGAAAAATCATTCAGTGGGTAAAATGTAGCATTGTTTGGGGTTAGAAATGAAGACACCTGTTGATATGTTTGGGAGATCATTTTATCCATTCTTTTACCTTAGTTGAAGAACATTGACCTTGGCAAACAAATAAAAATGTAGACCCCATAAACTGCATCTCTTTGGGAGTCACCAACTGTTGTTCAGGATGGCTTTGTACATTGATATAAACTTAATTTATTAAAAGAGGTAGCGCTGACTTGTGCCAATGACCAATTATCATGTCCCTGGTTTGTAACATGTAAAAGGAGTTAGTTTTAAGGTCTTTGAAAAGCCCTTTGCCCAATTAGCACATTGCCATACAGATTCCATGTGTACATACATGGAAGGCAAAGTGGCTTGAGCTCCTGGAATTGGGAACTATCTGGGACATATCCCAGAGAGACTAAAATTCTTTTCCAGAGATATAGTAGTGTGGTATATTATAAAGATCTACTAAAGATGTCCACATCCCATTCCCCAGAACCTCTGAATATGTTAGATTACATGGCAAAGGTTGCAGATGGAATTAAGATTGTCCATCAGCTGACTTTGAGATGAAGAGATTATCCTGAATTATTTGGGTAGGCCCAATGTAATTACATAGGTTCTTAAATATGGAAAGGGAAGCAGATGAGAGAATCATAAAGGTTAAAATATGAGAACCACATGGCCAGATCTCTTTAAGGATGGAGGAAGAGGCCACAAACCAAGAGATATGCACAAACTCTAGAAGCTGCAAAAAGCAAGAAAAAAGATTCTCTCCTGATCCTTTAGAAAGGAATGCAACCTTGATGACATCTTGATTTTAGCCCTGTGAGACAAATTTGGGACTTCTGACTTGAGAATGGTAAGATAATAAATTTGTATTCTTTTAAGTCATTAAGTATGTGATCATTTATTACAGCAGCAATGGGAAGCTAATCAGCAGGAAAACAGAATTCTGGCACTTTTTGAATTTTTCCTAGAGAATTTAACAAAAATGTTCATGAAGCTGTATAGTATAGAAAACCCATCTTGATATCTCCCTGTCTCCCTTTGCTATGACATCTTCTGTCCCCCCCTCAGTTTTCTCCTACTGCCATTTCCCTCCATGCATCTACTTTTGTTCTTCCCTCCTCAGTTGTAGCCTAGTGAAAACTCACTGTTAAACGCCTACTCACCTTTCAAATCCCAGTCTTCTTTAATGGGTTAAATGATCATCCTCTCCTTTAAGGCACCACTGTTCTTAGCGTGTGTGTGCGCACTTTTTCGCACGCGCGCGCGCACACACACACACACACACACACACACACACACACACAACCCTAATATGCAAATAGATCAAATGGAAGAACAACTGAACAACCAGCCTCTATGACATGTGCTGATGGGGAGGCGGGGTGAGGGGGGCGGTGGTGACGCGGGGAACATGACCAGAGTTGAGAGCAGGAGGCAGAGCGCAGAACTCAATGAAATGAGCGTCAGGCATCTGCCATGGCGGAATGGTGGAGCAGGTAAGCAGAAGTGCCAGACCAAGGCAGGTCGCCAATCACTGTCATCAGGGCAAGCCTCTGGTGGTTACTGAAAATTCTGTTACCAGCACTTAGCGCTGGTACCAAGTGCTCAGCACTGTCAACAGATATGTGTGGCAGTTATCAGACCCAATTGTCCCTGAGGGCTTCTCCACCTCCCCTTGCTCCTGAGGGGCAATCAGGGCAGCAGCTGTCACTCACATCCATTGATGGTGCCAGCTCTGCTTGCATCTGCTGCTGGTGCTGGCCTCAATTGCTCCACACTGTCAGTGGATGTGAGCGGGACCGGCGCCATCAGTGCATGGGAGTGGTAGTGGTGCTAGTGCCATCATTGCATGGGGCTGCTGGCAAACAGGTGATTGATCGGGGACTCCAGCTGGAGAGTCTAGGTGGGGGCATGGACGATGGGCTGAGACTTGCCCCTGAAACCACCCCTGTCTCACGGCCCACAGTTCCTTTCAAGGTGCACAAATTTGTGTCCTGGGCCGCTAGTGTTTCATAATGCCCTTAGCTCATTATAGTCAAACTAGAGGCCCAATACACAAAATTTGTTCACTCAGGGGGCCTCAGCCCATCCTGCTCCCTCTAGCAGTCTGGGAGCCCTTTGGGAGATATTCTGTGGGGAGAGGGCCTAAGCCGTCAGTTAGATATCCTTAGTACTATCATGGAGGTGGGAGAGGCGCCCACTACTGCTTCTGTGCTCACCAGCTATGAGCCTGGCTTCTGGCTAGAGGCACTCTCCCAGGGGGAGTGCACTGACCACCAGGGGGCAGCTCCTGCATTGAGCATCTGCCTCCTGGTGGTCAGTGCATGTCATAGTGACTGGTCATTCCCCCATTTGGTTGATTTCCATATTAGCCTTTATTATATAGGACTAGGGACCCAGTGCACAAAATTCATTCACTGGGGTGGGGGGTCCCCTCAGCCCAGCCTGCCCCCTCTCACATATGGGAGCCCTCAGGGGAAGTCCTACTGAGGTGACCAGGCTGATCGGGGGAAGGCACCAGCCCCATCACCCTACTGCTGCAGCCACTGCCAGTCACTGTAGCCACCAAGGTCTTTTCATCAACACGGACTCCAGTACCTTCACCATGAAAAAATGACAACTTTCTTTAGGAATTTTCAAGATGTGTCTTTCATAGGATATGACATTTTTTTCTTTGTTTTATTTTATCCTCACCTGAGAATATGTTTCCATTGATTTTTAGAGAATGTGAAAGAGAAAGGGGAGGACAGAGAAAAACATCAAAGTGAGAGGAACACTTTAATTGGTTGCCTCCTGCATGAGCCTTGACCTGGGTCTCAGCTAGGGAGGAGCTGCTCTTGATCAGAATCAAACTGGACCCTGCGGTCAGCAAGCCTAGCCATTATCCACTGAGCCAAACTGGCTAGGGCAGGATATGACATTTCTTAGCTTTCCAGCAGTGGACCTTCCTTTTTTCTTCAGGAATGTGGTGGGAAAACCCTAGATCCCCTTTTTGGATTCTTATACCCAAGTTACTATTTCCAGTAGCAAATAGGGAGCTTAGCTAATGAGCATCAAAAAAGGTATTTTCTCTGTAATTCACACCAATTGCCTCTGATCTCTGGCTTCATCCCTGCCAAGACCTGAAGCCTCCCAGCCTGGGAAGGGCACCCAGCTACCTCCCATCACCAGCTCCACCCTTGCCAAGGTCTAAAGCCTTGGGGACTGGGCAGGGGCCCTCCAGCTCCCTCTGATTGCCTGGCTCTGCCCCTGTCCAGGCCTCAAGCATCTGGCCAGGGCTTGGGGCTTGGGAAGGGGACCCCAGGACCCTCAATTGTCCAATCACCTAGCTCTGCCCCTGCCTTAGAGCCCACTGGCTCAGGCCCTTCCCAGATTACTCAGAACCCACAGGGGCCAATCTTGGAGTGATCTGGGTGCTGAGAAAGTTCCTGGGACCCAGGTTGCTGGGCACTATGTATGCAAATTAATCTCCATCTTTGTTGGGTTAATTTGCATACTCACTCTGATTGGCTATGGGCACAGCAGAGGTACGGCCAATTTACATGTTTGTCTATTATTAGATACTAGAAGTCGGTGCACAAAATTCGTGCATGGGAGGGGGTTTGTCCTTCAGCCCAGCCTGCTTCCTCTCCAATCTGCTCCAATCCTACCTGGGATCAGGCCTAAATGGGCAGTTGGACATCCCTCTCACAATCCAGGACTGCTGGCTCCCAACTGCACACCTGCCTACCTTCCTGATTGCCCCTAACCGCTTCAGCCTGCTAGCCTGATCACCCTCTAACCACTCCCCTGCCAGCATGATTGATGCCTAACTGCTCCCCTGCCAGCCTGTTTGCCCCTAACTGTCCTTACCCTGTGGGCCTGGTCACCCCTAACTGCCCTACCCTGCAGGTCCAGTCTCTCCCAACTTCCCTCCTCTGCTGGCCTAACCCCTTAACTGCACTCCCCTGAAGGCTTGATCACCCCCAACTGCTCTCCCCTGCTGGCCTGATCACACACAACTGCCCTCCCTTGCAGGCCTGGTGCCTGTCAATAGCCCTCCCCTGCTGGTCATCTTGTGGTGGCCATCTCTGTCCACATGAGGACAGGATCTTTAACCACATAGGGGCAGTCATCTTGTGTGTTGGAGTGATAGTCAATCTGCATATTACTCTTTTATTAGATAAGATAGAGGCCTGCTGCATGGGTGGGGGCCAGCTGGTTTGCCCTGAAGGGTGTCCTGGATCAGGGTGGGTGTTCCCTTGGGGCATAGGGTGGCCTGGGTGAGGGGCCTGTGGTGGTTTGCAGGCCAGCCACATCCCCTGGTAACCCAAGTGGAGGCCATGAAATCTGGGATTTATTTATGTTCTACAATTGAAATTTTATAGCCTGGAGTGGGAGCCAAGCCTTCTGCTCGCACAGCCATTGAAACTTTGTTGCCTTAAGCAGAGGCCTGCCAGCCAGGGTGTGTGGAAATCTTGGCTTCCTTCATTGCCAGGGGCAACCCAAGCCTCCCTCCTGCTCTCTCTGTAGCCGTATCCATCTTGGTTGGGTTAATTTGCATACTCACTCTAATTGACTGGTGGACATGGCTGGTGGGTGTGGCTTTTTGGTGTTGCAAAGGTATGGTCAATTTGCATATTACTCTTTTATGAGATAGGATGATGACTTCCTTCATGTCTGTCTTACTCTGTTCAGGAATAGGACTTGTTCATTTATCTTTTGATAGCCAGAGGCCAGCATGCTAGGGATCATTCTTTTTTATTATATTTGACTGATTATATTGAATGTCTACTATGCACCAAACACATAGCAAATATTCAGTTAATGTTTGTTGCAGGTAAATTACAACAAAATATCTGGACATTTTGGGTATTACTATGATTGACTTTATTTCTGAGGTTCTTTCATAGTCCATGCATAGAACTCATGGCAACTTTATCTCAGGGTTGAGTTTGGGGAATCTTGTCTAGCACATGGAAGCAGTATAATAGAGAGATTAATAGTACAGCCTGCAATTACCGTGGAGTTAGCCTGAGTAAATCTGGGAGCCACCACTTACCAGTTGCATGATCTTAGACAGATTATATAATTTAGTTCTTAGTTTCCTTATCTGGTGATAATCATAACATGTGGTGCAAAGAGTTTTTGTGAGAATTGAGATAATCTAAAAAATGCTAAAAATTCACTTTGGTTTGTAGTTATTATTATGACTCGTTGTGCTTTCCTTTTGGCTTCTGTTTCTGGGAAACTTCAGTCTGTCACTTATGGTCACTTGTAATTTTTCTCACACTGTGTGTATCTGTCCCTGTAATTAATTAAAAACCCATCCTATATTTTGTCAAGATTTTAGTTATTTTAATGAATTACTTTCTATTTTACTTGAATTAGAATCTTTATTTTGTTACTTCAAATATTTTATGCACATAGTGGAGTCTAAATAAGTAATATTAAAGTATCTATAAAACTGGAATATTAGCGCCTATTTACCGCATAAGATTATTGTGAAGATAAAATGAAAGGAGGGTATTTAAATTTCTTTGTAGATAAACCTCTTTTTGAAAATGCCCCAAATGCAGTTAACAGTTATATCAAGTATATGAATTAAAGAACATAGTGTCTATATAAGTGTTCAAGAGTTGCTGTAACATAGTACTACATACTAGGTGGCTTAGACAGCAAAATTTATGGTCTCCTAGTCCTGGAGGCTGAAATTTGAGATCCAGGGGTCTATAGGGCTGGTTCCTTCTGAGCTTTGCGAGGAGAGTCTGCTCTGTAGCCTTCTACTAGCTTCTTGTGGTTTGCTGGCAATCTTTGGCATTCCTTGGCTTCCAGAAGCATCACACTGATCTCTGCCTTCATGTTCACATGGCATTCTGTGTGTGTGTGGTGTGTGTGTGTGTGTGTGTGTGTGTGTGTGTCCAAATCTCCCGTTTTCATGAGGACACTAGTCAATTTGAATTAGGGCCCATCCTAATGATCTCATCTGAAGTTGATTACCACTGCAAAGACCCTATCCCTAAAGAAGATCACATTCTAAGACCCTAGAGTTTAGGATATATATTTGTCCAATGTATATTTAGGGACACAAAGCAATTCAAAACAGTGTTCTTGGATTAGAAATATTAGCAAAGTATGAATATTTGGCTTCTGGTAAGTTAGCTTTATACTTATTTCTAATATGAGGGTTGGTCTTTTAATCTGTCCACTCTCTCTTAAGTAGCTGGGACCCTGGGCTCCATTTCCTCCAGTGTAACTACCACATATGAGATGGTCTCTGAGCACCTTTCCTGCTATGACATACAACATCTCTTTGAACAGACTAAATAATAACTCAGATTTATAAAGCACTCTGCAGTTTACTAAGTACTCTCAGGTGTTTAGTTCCCACAAGAACCAAGTTCCTATTATACCATCTATTTTAGAGGAGCGGGGAAATAAGTCACTTGTCCATGTTCTCACTGCTGGTAAATGCCATCTCCTGAGAGCAAACATCAGCTCATTCATCTACTTGTACAACACAGCTCCAGCTCCACATTTTGTGAAGCTAAAGCCATAAAATATTTCTGGAAATTAATATTTGCATCTTGTTACAATAATTAATGTCATGATTTAAATTTTCCCCAGAATGCCAGAATGTGGCATTTGACTCATGGCTTCATACCACAAGAACTCTTAAAAAATAAAACTTTTGCATCTGCAAAAATTGAAATATCACATACTATTACCTTCTAGACATTGTACAAAAGTGACTCACTTTGGGTTATCGACAATTATCTCCACTCTGAATACCATTTCTTAGAGAAAAAGAAGTTTATTAGGACTAGTGATTTAAGTGTTCAGTTAATTCATTTTTGAGCCTTGAGGAACCATCTGGCTTATTTCTACATTAAAAAAGGTATAAAAAGCTCATCTAATTGTGAGTGTTTGAGAAGCCTCTTGAGAAGAAAAGGGAAACACCAACCCAATTTTTGATTTTATGGCATCTGCTTTTGTTAATTTTACTTAATGCTACTTAGAATAAATGTAGGAAAACTGCTGATACTCAAATGAATAACCCAAGGACATTGCATTTCAGTTTTAAAATTAACAATGTGTTGCCCTATTCGGTTTGGCTCAAGTGGATAGTGTTGGCCTATAAAGTGAAAGGTCCCAGGTTTGATTCCGTTCAAGGGCATGTACCTTGGTTGCAGACACATCCCCAGTAGGAGATGTTCAGGAGGCAGCTGATTGATGTTTCTCTCTCATTGATGTTCCTAACTCTCTATCTCTCTCCCTTTCTCTCTAAAAAAACCAATAAAATATATATTTTTAAAAAGACCTGAGTTCTACTCCCATCCTCCACACTTCATTTAAAAACAACAATGGTGTCCATGACCAAATTACTAGTCTTTAGGAAATGCAAGATCCATGCTAGGTGCAATGTGAGATAAAAACATGGATGATGCAGGGTCTTGAGTCAAGGAGTTAGCAGTCATGGAGGATGCCATGTCCCCAGAGTGAGGCAGGGCATGGGAGCTGTCCACTCAATGTGTGGTGGGTTTTTAAGAAAGGAGAATTTCCTGTGTGTTTTTGGGGTAGGAGTGGAGGTTTCATTTCATGAAGTGCCCATAGAGTAGCTCTTAAAGGATGGTGGGATTTTAACAGAAGAAAAATGCATATTTATTGAGCTCCTAAAATCTCCCGGGCACCATGGTAAGGATTTGACATGTTATAGGAATGGAACTCAGATAGGTCTGGAGGTGGGGGAGGCTAGGACTGAAAAACTGGCTTCTGTTTCACTTGCCTTAAAATAATCACTCAGGAACAGGGTGGGGTTGTTGTGCATCAGTTCTCTGCTTGTGGTGGACAGGTAGGCTGATAGATGCACAGCTGGTGGTCATTGGGTGATCAGATAGAAGAGTCCAGAGGGTAAAAACCCTGGGCCAAAATTATAGGAACTTTTTCTTATCTGGGAATCCTCACTCTGAGCAAGTGGGATACTCTCCATGTCTAGATTCCTATGGGAATGGTGTGGTGTGGGACAGTGTACCTCCATCTGAGAGCATGTTGTGTGCCCATCTTTGTATAGCCTCACACCTTTGCCACTAAAGAAACTTAAAATCTATAACTGACTATTGTCAACCAACTCTTAATCACATAGTGACAATTCACTCGGAATTATTTTATTTAATCTGAACAAAAACAGCTCTGTCTACTTTTGTTGGCCAACAGCCAAAGACCACCAGGAATGTCCCTGCAGTAAACAAAGCTAGATGTACCACTTGCTGCAGCCAGCAAGCCAGCACATGAGCAGAAGTAGTGTGGCTTTTCCAAGAGGGATGTTAAGGAGGGGACAGCCAGCCCCTCATCTTTGGAATATGCTAGTTTATATGGAGTTACTGTTAGTTCAGTTTGTCTTCAGCTCTATTCTGGAACATATTGATCTGAATGAGCAGGTATTCAAAGAATTTTAGTTGGGATAGCTTGTGACAAACATCCTGGTCTGAGTTTGGTCCAGTTTTATTTGTTCTGTGAGTCACAGAAGGATCGGTTGTTGAAAAAAATCCTCAGTTTCCCATCCACAGGTCAGTTCTTTGCCTTCTTGCTATTTACTCAGACACTCAGGCTTAGAGAGGGGAAGCTTTTGCCCAGTGACATGGTGAGCCTAGGTCTGGCAAGGAGATGGCAAATAATGTAAGCTGGTGGGAAGGTTGGAAGAGGAGTGAAGTTGACAAGGTGGTGGGCCCCCACGGAGGACAACCTTGGCTGTCAGCTGGGGAGCCTTCCTCTTACTCTAAAGGCAATGCCCAGCCTTTGAGAGTATTTGAGCAAGGCTGAGGCATGGTTAGAGCTTGGATGTCAGAGCCACTGGTATAGTCCTAGGGGACTAGAGAGCTCAGGTTAGAGGCTGCTAGAAAAGTGTGCCTGGAATTATGAGACATTCAATGAGATAGAGAAATTCTGTCCAGAGAGGAAAGGTATAATTCAACAGAGAAGCTGATAATGCTATAAACATCATCATACCTTTTATATGATCATTTCTGGTGGTAAATTCTCATCTTTTTAGTGAACATTTTCTGTGAATCTTAATGCTGGTGCAGTGGTTCTCAAAGTGGGGGTGAGGAGGACTAGACCAGCAGCCTCAGCATTGCCTAGGAACTTGAAAGAAATGTAGGTCCTCAGGGCCCATCCAAACACAAACACTGAATCAGGTACTCTGCGGGGTGGGGCTCAAGGAGCTGTCATTTAACAAGTACTCCAGGTATTCTCATGCCTGTTTGCTTGAGTTTGAGGAGCGACCATGCCAGAGTGATATCTGCAGTCCAGTAGGAGCTGAGCTTGCACAGATCTTAGCGAGTGTTAAGCTATTTAAATAAAAGGAAATCCCTTCACGTCTTAACAAACATAGTAGAAGTCATGCCTGGGGTGTTCGTGCCATCCTTTCAATTCCATTTGGGCTTGTTTGGTATTAAAAGATCTTTTACCGTGTCTTGAAAAACAGTAAGCACAATTAGAAAATATCATTTTGTAAAATTACAAAGCCTAGCAATGTGTGTGTGTGTGTGTGTGTGTGTGTGTGTGTGTGTGTGTGTGTGTGTGTGTTTGAGAGATGAGGAACAGTAAAGGGAGGCACCTTGGGAAATTACGTGCATGTTAATTGCTGCCTGTAGACTCCCAGTGACAATGTTTTATTTTGAAGCCCTTAGGACTTTTATTAGAAACAGAACCTTTTTGTTACTGTTTGCTGCCCCAGGAGTTTTAAAAGAACTGATTTTCTGTCAGAAAAGATTGGAATCAATTGCCGCCTTCCTTTCTAGGTAGGGCTAAAACATTATTTTAAGAGTTTAGTGGCTCGCCTGGCCTTATCTGTATTCTGAACTGCTAGTTCAATGAAATAAAATTCATTCATGCCTGTGCTCCTTGTGTTATTGACAAAGCATACACTTCATGTGACTCAAAGCCAGGATCCCATCTTCTGGGAAAACCTCTCTCTAAACTTGTCTGAAAGAATTACTGTCTTATACTTTTTTTAAATGTTGGCTCCAGAACACCTGACTGCGAATTTAGGGGTGAAGGGGAAACAGGAGAGGGGCCTGCACTGGTGATGTGAAAAGACTAATGGGCAAAAATAAGAGGGGCTCCCCTTCCCTCATCTGGGTTCTTAGAATATGGGGGTTATGCAAACTTTTTTCCAGAATGATGACCTTCACATTTCTCTCTTTCTAGGATGCTTACCTGCTCATTTGCATGTATAGATAGAACACATTTTGAGTACTCCTATGTAAAAGTAGAACTTGCTTTCTTAAAGACATTTATTCTTCATCTGCTGAGAATAATCCTAGCCTTCATTTGTTGTATATTGACTGTGTACCAAGAACTTTATCCAAGAATTAATCCAAAAGCTACCTCACAAGACAAATGTTTCCATTTGACAGATTAAGAAATTAAGGGAGGTTCATAGTAAGAGGGGGACCAGGGTTTACTCCTGACTGCTTTCCAAGTAGGCTCTTTGTAAGATACCTCCCTGGTGAACACTCTCTTCACATCTGTAAAGGAAGGCTGGCCCCTACTCTCTTTCGGATGCCTAGAATACAGATTTCCTTAGTCACTTTGAGGCAGGAGTGCAGAATAGCGGCAGGTGGGGGAGCTTATGTGTACATTCCTGACATATCAATGTGGACGATACTGGGCAGAAAAGAATATTGGAGTCATTAGAACTCTTTGTAAGAAAACAAAGTTTAAAAAGTAATCATTTAAAACATCAAATTAAACATTGTGGTTGAAACTAAAGCTCTGAACAAAAATATTTTCTTGCATTTTGAGTCAAGATATCCTGCCTCTGTCCAAATATTTTTTGAACTAGCAAAAGCAGTCCAATGCATTGAATAGGGTTTGTCTTGTGAGTGTGAATGTGCTTGCTATGGTCTCAATGTTTGTGTTTCCCCAAATTTATATGTTGAAACCTTAACCCAGTGAGATGCTATTAGAAGGCAGGGATTTTGAGAGGTGGTTAAGTCAGGGAGGGTGGAGCTCTCCTAATGGCATTAGTACCCTCATAAGAAGAGACATGAAAGAGATTATTTCTCTCCTAGCCTTGTGAAGACAAGCAAGAAGGCAGCCATCTGCAAATCAGAAAAAGGCTTTTTATCAGACACCAAACCTGATGGCACCTCGATCATGGACTTTTCAGCCTCCAGAATGGTGGGAAGTAAATATTGTTGGTTAAGCCCCCAGTCTATGGTATTTTTTACAGTTGCTCAAACTGACTGAGACAGTGTTCATGGGACAGAGGATTTCAACAGAATCCAAGATGCCCAGAAGGATGGAGAACATGAATTTGTCATGGATATTGAGGAAATCAGCTTTTCCTGAGGAAAAGATTTCTGAAGAACATCTCAACTCAACTGTTCTCAGTTCCAACAGTCTAGGGCTGCTCTTCAGGCTTTATTGTTGGGGTTACTCTTTCTTGAATGGTAAGAATGGCAATTCCCCATCTTCCCAGCTTGCACTGGTCTCCTTTTTTCTGTACTCTCTTTATAGAAAGCCCTTGCTGGTCATGACCTGGCCTCGGCCCAAACCCACAGCATGACCTGGTAAGGTTACCTCAGGACCAGGGATTCAGGAGGGTTTCTCACTCCCGCATGAAGCTTCAGGGATTCCCACAGTAGGAATTCAGGGTCTAGGGGGCTAATAAGTCAGAAAGGGGGCAGGGGGCAGGTAAGCAGGTTGCTAGAACTAAGGGTTCCTGACCAGGTTTCAAATGGTAGGAACCAGACAGTTAAGCAAGGGAGAGCTGGCTGATAGAAAGCAGGACAAATCTGGAATTTGCCTGGAATAAGAAGTGCTTTCTCCCAGGAGCAGTAGAGCAATTGCATGGGGTTGAAGAACCATGTGTGGCTCAGACACGCTAGGTGTGTAGTCTATGATCTCAACCTATAGACGCCTTGTCCAGCTCCCACATCCCTCTTTCTCCACAGTGTGTGATGAAAGAAACAAACAAGAACCAAAAACAAAAAATTGTACAGGGAAACTCAATAATGTGATTTTTCTTCTGGAAATTCCTATGGCCTGGAGGCACTAAAATCAGGTCCCTTTAGCCTGCCACTCAGAATTAAGTGGCTGGAGGCATTTTGGTGTCAAAACAGTCCAAAAGAAGAAAGATCATTTCAATTCAAGCTAAGACAGGCTATGTTTAAGGTGAAAGTAGGAAAGTTAAAATGTTAGTGAAAAAGGAACCAAGCTGCAACTTAGATGGTAGTTTAAAGATTATTCTAAGGAAAAGTTTATCTGATACAAAAATTTAATTTTTTTTTTAAATTAGGAAACTGTTTTTTAGGTATTAGAGTCAGAGCATTTAAATCTTGGTTTTGCCACTTACTTAAGGGGTGATTTTGGATAAGTCCTTTTCTACTATAAGTCTCCATTTCAATATCACATATATACTTCACATATTCCAGATGACAAAGATGAAATGAAATAAGATAAGGAAGCATTTCATTCAGCATGCCACTTAGAATAGATTTTGGTTATCTGACTGTATTCTTTAAAAGGAAGCTTGCTACAGCTTCTCTTTTCTTAGGCTAAAGGGTTGGGAGTATTTGGGGTGGTAAATATGCCAGTGTGCATAAGCAGGAAGATTGGATCTCATCAAGGGTTTAACTTATCCTACTGTAGCATCTTAACTACAGATGACAGAGGAGTATTGTCAGGGGCCTGCATGCTGTATCTGGTACATTTGTCAAAGTTGACTGACTCCTGCTCTATGGATAAGCAAGAATCTTGTGTAGTAAAAAAAACTTCAAAAGTTTTAAGAAACGATTGCATTTGTAAATGTCTGGATTGCTTATGAGAAGAAAGGGCATTTCTTATTGAGAATATGTATTAACAATAAAGCTGTGTCTCAGTGTTTCAAAATTTTCATCTTTGTTACCTTCAGAAACATGGAGTTATTTTTACCCCCATTTCTTAGGTGAGGAAGTTAAACTCAGGATTTTGAGAGATTTCCCCAAAGTCATGCAGCTAGTAAGTGATCAAAGTCTGATGACACTTCAGCTATATGGTCCACACTAGATTGAGTTAAACTGCCTATTTGGAGAGGAACATGTGAAGAACAGCATGGGGTTTAGGGAAGAGTGAGTTTCTAGAAGAAAAGGAGAAAAGGCTATAATATTGATACAGCTAGAGCTTGGGAGTTGGGAAAAATGCTTGATTCCATGGCTGGGCCAAGAAAAGTGCAAGAGGAACTGACAACATCTTATTGTGCAAAATAATGAGAAAATTCTCTAAAAAGTGATGGGAACACATAAAAGACAGTTTGCTAACCTGAAGGAATCCTCACTGGTTAAGTCTGAGACAATATGAGCACCAAATTGGGTAAAATCAGAATTCATGAATTCATAATGATAATAAAAAAACAAGTAATCAAGAAGATAAAGCTTATTCTTGCAACAAAAAGCCAACTAATAAATGTAGAAGGAATGAAGGAAGTAAAAAATCATCACAATAATAACGGATTTAGTTAAAAATTAACAATGGATGCTAAAAGTAGACTGAAAGTTTGATGGGGAATGAGATATAGTCTCCAAGTATGCCTTCATAAATTATGTATTTATTAAACAGGACAAATGTTTAATTTACAGAAAGTAGAGAATAAAATGTCTCTGTAGTTAAAAAATATACACAGGTGCCATCATGTATCCTGATGGGCACTACCTTTAAACAAAAACTTAAAGTTAACATCACTAGTAAAAAGATACACTAGAATTTACCAGTGGGATTAGAAATCACGGGTTTACTAGAGGAACTAGTTCCCCACTTTGGGAGACATTTACATTTGCCCAAGTTCACACAGTAGAAGGTAGTAATACAAGATTTAAATTCAGATCTGTCTGACTTCAAAGTCTTTGTCATGTCTCACACATCCTGGAGCTAAAGGGTGTTAATGATCCACAACTGGTGTCATAACTCAGCAGAGAGGAAGTAGTTGGGCAGGACAGACAATGAAATAAGGAGAAGTTAGATAGAAGTCCTTGAAATACTTGGGAGAGATGGGAGCTGCCACATGGACTGTAAGATGGCTCAATGATATGGCTTCCCAATGTGCCTTCTTCCACTGATGACTTTCTGATTTGTAAGGAAATGCAAAGAAATGTCCTGAGAATTCCTTGTAATGAGGATTTACCAGAAGGCACACTAAGTAACAAGCTAAATACAGCAAAAAGATTGGATAGTTAATTACATGGTCAATTCCTCGTCCATATTTATACAACAGTATTATGGTTTTACTTTCACCTTGCAAAACAAATCCATTTGGATAAATCAATATTATTTCCCATTACAGTTCATAACCTCCACTCAGAAAAAAGTACTGAGAGTCAGACAAGTTTAATACTCTTCTCAAAATAATTGAACAGAATCATACTCAAGAATAGTTCTTAACGAAAATGACTGGTTACTAAGTATTTGAACAATCAGAAATGCTGCTAAATATTTTAGAGGGTACCTGGAGGGGATATATTAATGTCTCTAATACAACATGATTTTTGCTACATAGAAAGGTCTTTTGACTAATTTTTAAACATGTTTTTAGTTGCAAATTAAGTCATTCTTTGCATTTGGGACAAATTCAACAGAAATGCCAAGAGAAAATAAATGTCTTCTACATATGCAAAGCCAACAATTTTATAATTTACTTAAATATGTAGCACCTGTGTATACTTATTTTTAACCTAGAGAGACTCTTCATTTTATTTCAGGTGGCCATGGAAAGAAGTACTCCACACAAGTGAATTAGATAACTGAAGTCTGAATTTAAAAACAAACAAACAGATCTACACTAATAAAAGAGAAATATACAAATTGACCATACCTCCTCAATACCCATCAGCTAAGCAGGAATGAGTATGTAAATTAACCCAACAAAGATGGTGGATTAATTTGCATATACAGGTGCAGAGCGGCTGGGCTAGTGGTGCTCCTGGGTGGCTGGGAGGGAAGCCAGGGGAAGGAAGGCCTATTCTTGCACAAATCTTTGTGCAACAGGCCTCTAATTTTGAATATAAGAGTTAAAACAATTGCCATGCCACTCAAAGCTCAAAACTTTGTATAGCTCCTTAGCAACTATAAAATCAAATCAGAATTCCTTAGCATTGTTTTAAGGCCTTCCACATTCACAAAAAAATTATTTTATATATTTTTCATTTTGCACTTTCTTACACCTTTTTTCTTATTTAGTAAGCTCTGTCCATTGCTTTAGAATGGGAGTCAGCAAACTTTTTCGGTAAAGGGTTAGACAGTAAATATATTAGGTCTCTTGAGGTACTCAACTATGCCATCATAATGTGGAAACAGACATAGACACTCTGTAAATGAATGGGTGACTATGTTCTAATAGAACTTTATGAACACTGAAATTTGAATTCCACATAATTTTCATGTGTCTCAAAAGATTATTCTTCTTTGATTTTTTTTCAACCGTTTAAAAAAATAAAAATATTTTAGTTCATAGGCTATACAAAAAATAGTTGATGAAAAAGATTTGGCCTGCCAAACCCAGTGTTAGATGATGGAGAGGATGTAGGGAAATAAGCCTGGACTTTGGCAGTCATATATAGAAGAGGAGACGAAATGTAAGAAATGATCTGATTCCTAGAAAAGGAACAAATGCCTGAGCATCGGGAGACCAGCCAATGACATCCACTGAAGTGAGTTCTTATCACTGATGCTACCAAAATCCACATTAGCTGTTGTTCTCATTGCCCTTTTGTAGGGCAGTCCATCAACACTTACACATCATTCACGGATTGGCCAGCGGAAATGATGCCTATTTGTGCTTGTGGACATTCTCAACCCACCCTGATGATCTAGTGTGGACCACATAATCTATAACAGCTTAGAGCACCCATCAACCCCCAAAGAGATGATGTTGATGGAACAGCCACCAGTGGTCCAGGACTGGTATGCAGAAGCAGCTAACTTTCTCCAAATGGGGCGACAGTGGACATGATCTCCATTTACCTTCCCCATGCTTCAATGCTGTGTTCGTGGCAAACGTGTTTACTTGCTATCCCCTCTATTTTACTTTATACTTTCATTTGTGCCTGTAATACCTCCCTCTTTACTTCCAAATTATTCCAATCCTACTCCTCTTCTACATTCCAGCCAAGTTTCACATCACCATGAAACAATCTTTTGAAATGTGTGTTTAGGAACCATAGCACTTACTACAGTCACTATTCAGGTGGAAATTTATCATCCATTATCCACCTGTGACATCTGTCTTGTCATCTTGAACTCCAAGATGGTTACCTTATGCATACATAGCTTTTTTTTTTTTTAGAATTTTTAAATTAAATCTTTATTATTCAGATTATTACATTTGTTTCTCTTTTTTCCCCTCCATAGCACCCCTCCACCCAATTCCCACCCTTCCCTCTGCCCTTACCTCCCTCCCATTGATCTCATCCATAGGTGTATGATTTTTGTCCAGTCTCTCCCTGTACACCTCTCACCCGTTTCCTGCTGAGAATTATTAGTCCACTCCCTTTCTGTGCTCCTGATTCTGTTATATTCACCAGTTTATTCTGTTGATCAAATTTTTAATTCACTTAATTTTTAGATTCACTTGTTGATAGATATGTATTTGTTGTTCATAATTTTTTGTCTTTTACCTTTTTCTTCTTCCTCTTCTAAAAGAGTACCTTTCAGCATTTCATATAATACTGGTTTGGAGTTGATGAACTCCTTTAGCTTTTTCTTATCTG
>PVJN01034590.1:0-22658 GCA_004026805.1 Lasiurus borealis | reverse complement strand
AAAAGATGAGAAGACTACTTTTGTTTTTAATACATTTATCTGTGGTGTTCCCATCTTTTATAAAAATTTGTTCTCATATCATTTATGTAATTAAAATAATAACAATAATAATAATATAGGGGGGAGTGTAAGCCTAGAGAAAGATCTGAAAAGATTCACAACAATATTACCAGTAGTTTCCGGCAGGAAGGAAGGGTTGGGGACATCTTATCCATTTGCTTTATATTAAGTCATAATTAAAACAACATTAAAGGCGCGGCAGGTGGGTCAGACCCTCTGTCCCTCTACAGCAGGACTCGGTTCTCTTAGGTAACCACCCGCTCACGTGCACCGCCCGGGAGCGCAAAGCCCCAGCCAGCACCGGCCTCGTTTCTCCTCTTACCAGAGAGGAGGAAACCGAGCTGCTGAGACGACCTCCTGGCTGCTCTGCTGGGAACGTGGACTCAGGCGACCTGGATGCCCGGCCCCTGCTCCCCCACCTTCAGTTTCCAGAGATAACCCACGGGAGGGGCGGGAGGGGAGGACTGTCTTCTCCAGGCCAGCGAGGACAGGGCTGGAAGCCACAAATTAACGGTATCAGTGTAGCATCAGACGAGAACACAATAAACCCCATCATTTGCCGAGCTCCCTCTGGGCTCAGCTTCAAGTTCCTTTCCCAGACAATGGCCGGTCACATCCCCACATGGCCTCTGCCAAGTTTTCCAGAGGGATGTCGAGAGCCAGGGGCCCAGTGGGCCTCCAGTGGCCAACACTGTAGGGTTCGCCTCTAATAACAAGGACGGGGCTTGGGAACCCCCCAGGGCCCAGGAGCTCAAAGCTGGGAGATGTTTGCTCCACAAGCCGGGCAGCAGGCAGCTGTGGTCGGTGGGAGGGCACTAGCCTGGAAGCAGAAAACCTGGGGTTTCAGGAGCCAGGGCTGCCATGTCTCCCTTTGGGACCCTGGCAACTCACCAGATCCTGTGTCTGGGCGTCAGGGGGGGCGGACAGGAGCTTCTGTATCTGGGGGAGAAAGGGCGGTGTCAAGCCCCCTCCCCCATCATGGCTGCCTCAGAATCCTCGATGTCAGGGAAGCTGCTGGTCCCTCTTCCCTCGCAGCTGCTGCCTGTCTGTCTCCATGGCAACCAGGCCAAAAGACTAATTTGCCAGGGTCCAGGCTCTGCCGCTTGCTTACCTTGGAGCTGGGTTTTCACTTGTCTTTCTGGGAGCCGGTCCACCGCCACTCCCAGGAGCCTCTGACAGCATCCCCTCTGCACAGGGTCGGAGGGACACCGGACCGGCCAGAGAAAGCACACCCACCGCTTGTCCTCGATAACCATATCCACTTGTGGAGAGGAGAGACCCACACCCCGTGGCTTTGCAATTACTCATGATTTGTGTTTCAAAGGCCCCTGTCCCTCTTCCTGGCTGCTCTGGGGATCTGCAAGAACAGATGGCTGAGGGAACAGGCCACATGCAAGGAGGCCCCCAGACTCCCCCTTCCCGTGCCTGCAGGCTCCTCACTGCTCTCTGTTGGCTGACGGCTGGGTCCAGAGGTCCTGCTGGAGCCCGTCTGGTTCTGACAAAACTAAAACATAAAAAATCACGAGGATCACCTCTCTCAGAGGTGGTGAGGGTCAGGTAGGCACTCCCAGCTTCACAGGTCTCTGCCTTGGACAGAGTAAAAATGAATTGTTCCCCTCAGGACCATTTTATTCATTTTTGTTTGTTGTTGTTCATCCTCACCCAAGGATATGTTGACCAATGGGTAAATTAAAGGAGAAAAAATGGAAGAGAGAGGGAAAGACAGTGAGAGAAACACATTGACTGGTTGCCTCTTGCACAAGCCCTGATCGGGGTCGGGGAGGGGAGGAGTCTGTAACCGAGGTACGTGCCCTTGACCAGAATAGAACCCAGAATCCTTTGATCTGCAGGTCGAAGCTCCATCCCCTGAGCCCAACCAGTGAGGGTCCTCTGGGCCGTTTTAAATGGGACAGCTATCTTTCTCTGTTTCTGCTCTGACACCCTGGCCGTAGCGCCCTAGAGGGCAGGGATAACATGGCTGCCTCTTCCCAGGATAGGGCACACTCAGCAGGTGCCTTCATAAACACCTCGACAGCGCAGAAGTACCTTGATATATCGACTGAACATTCTGACTGAAGTTAAGACACTTGGTTCTAGGCCTAGCCCTGCAGCAAACTTGCTGAACAACTTGAAGCAAGTCGATCACCTTTTCTGGGCCTCAGACTCCCATCTGTAAAGTAAATTGGACTGTGACCTCTACCTCTCTCTGTCCAAGGGAGAAATTGACACAGTTCTCCATAGGAGAAACTGTAGGAAACTTGGGGTAAATTAAAGGAGGGGGAAAAAAAATCATGAAATGGCAACTTAGGACCCTGATGTCCCAGCGGAAAAGGGCTCAGAGAATAGACAACAAAGATTAAATGCCTCCATGTGACAAGTTCTGGAAGCAGAGTACCCGCTCCACTCCCTTCCCAGGAAGGTGTCCCAAGTTCTCTCTGCATAGGGCTGCAGAGGGTTGTGATTAAAACCAATCCTGCTCGGACCCCGGGTGGGCTGGCCAATGGGTGGCCAACTCCTACCCTGGTGGCCTGACAGAAATCCCTGCCTGATGGGGCAGGGGACACTGGTCAGCAGCCAACCAACACGAGTGGACCCTCTTCCTCTCAGGAACCACCACCAACCAACACTGGGCGCCCAATGAAAGGATGGGACGCTGGGGCTCAGACTGTCACCTGAATGGCACTGCCCTGAGTCACCTCATATAATCCTTATGACAATCCTGCAGGCAGAAATATCATTATTCCCACTTTACAGATGAAAAAACCGAGGCTCAGAAAGGCAAAGTAGCTTGTCCAGGGTAACACGGCTGAAAAACTACAGAGTCTATATCCGTTAGAGCGATTCCTTGCCTCCACTGCTGCAGTGGGCTTGCAGCTCTCTGCCTCCACTGCCGGGGAACGCGTCACTCTCGCGACAGAGTGACAGTGCGGGCTCTGAATGGCGCTGGCTGGGAGGCGGAGGCCAGCTGTCATTCTCTCTTCCCGGGTTCCTCTCACTGGGGCCCTGACCTTTGTTTTCCCAGTTACTCTCAGTTTTCCCCCCAGCAGAACGGGGAGCTTACTCTTTTCCCTAGTCCCTTCCCGTCATACGTGAGGTCTGAAACGCTGGGTGGCAAGGATTTCCTATCACAAGGGCACAGTGGCCAAGTGAAGAGGGAACATGGAAAATGGTTAAAATAATGAACACCTCAGGCTCCAGCCTGTCCTCAGGGGAGCTGAGGGTCCCAGTCGGGACCAGCACGGACACCCTCCCCGGCTGACTCGATTGTCTGTAAAATGATGAGAAGAGTGTCAACCTTTCTCATGGGAAGGAGAAGGAGAGCAGGTACGTGGGAGGAGTTAGGCTTGGATCGGAGAGGGTTAGAGATGACAAAGCATGAGTTTCAGGCTGAATTTAGAGGATGACATCATTCCTTTTAGGAGTCAAGAGTCTCTCTCTTTTTTTAATGCTTTTTAAAAAATATATGTTTTATTGACTTTTCACAGAGAGGAAGGGAGAGGGATAGAGAGTTAGAAACATCGATCAGCCGCCTCCTGCACATCCCCCACTGGGGATATGCCCACTACCAAAGTACGTGCCCTTGAGCGGAATCAAACCTGGGACCCTTCAGTCTGCAGACTGACACTCTATCCACTGAGCCAAATCGGTTTCGGCAAGAGTCTCTTTTTTTAAAAAAATATATATATTTTATTGAATTTTTAAAGAGAGGCAGGGAGAGTGAGAGTTAGAAACATTGATGAGAGAGAAACATCAATCAGCTGCCTCCTGCATACTTCCCTCCCACCCCCCTGCACTGGGGATGTGCCTGCAGCCAAGGCATATGCCCTTGATTGGAATCGAACCCGGGACCCTTGAGTCCTCAGGCCGATGCTCTATCCACTGAGCCAAACCAGTTAAGGCAAGAGTCTCTTTTTAAAAAATTTTATTTTAATCCTCACCCAAGGATATTTTTCCACTGGTTTTTAGAGGGAAAGACAGAGAAATATCGATGTGAGAAAAACATATTAATTGGTTGCCTCCTGCATGAGCCCCGATCAGGGCCTGGCCAGGGAGGATGCTCTTGACCTGAACTGAACCCAGGACCATTCCGTCTGCAGGCTGACGTTCTATCCATGGGTCAAACCGGCTGGGACAAGTATCTCCTTTAACTCATGTTTATGAAACTGCTTTTTGGAGGTCCTTGAATTCCTCATTTTACTAATTTTCTACCTCTTATAAAAAAGGGTCAAAAAAAGGGAAGACATCAGTCCAGAGAATGCTTAGATTCAAGCCTTCTCCGGAGAAACTGGAGACTCCCAGACTCCCAAATGCCCTGCCCCCACCGAGGGCAGAGGCTGGTGGAAACAGAAGGAGAGACTGTGACAGCGTGGAAGGTGGCTTTCGCTAGCTCTGGGTGTAGGAGAATTTTCAGGGGGGGACAAACAGGTCATGAGGCTAGATGCTCACTCTGAGCTAGGGAGGGGTCCCTCAACACCTTTCTGTTCCTTCAGCCCTGTGAATGGACTGCTAACGCAGACACTGTTGTCTGGCTTGTGGGCTCTGCAAAGATAAAAATGATATTTAGCAGAAGAGAGAAAAATGTATTCAACTCCCAGCCCGGTTATGATTTAGAGGCTGCCGTGGGCGGAATAGCAATGAGCTCCTTATTTTAAGCAAGTGGTGGAGAGATGAAAATAGATCAAGGGTGCTGGATCAATCCAGGTTTGTGCGACCAGTGAACTGGCTGCAAGACCACACCGATATCAGGCAGGGAGAAGAGGGAACGATGAGGGGTCTTTCCTAAAAGCAAAAATCCTTTGTTTTCAGGGAGGAGTGTTCAGATTGCTGCAGAGCGACTGCCTTCTCAATCGCCATGAGAGAAGGATTAGACCTCATCTTGCTGCCAGACTCAGGAAAAGGAGGAGACTCCAGCCCCTCCCCTTGGGCCTCTGGATCCAAGTAAGACCCTCCAGAAATAAGGGAACGCTGGATTGGATGGGTCCTGGAGATAACAGTTCCATCCTCATGAGTAGGTACTTGTATCTGTCTGCTGGGAACGGAGAAACTGAAGTTCAGTCTAAGAGTCTAGCCCAAGGCCACACAATTCAAAAAACAGTCAAGATTTGAACTTGGCCTGTCTGACCCCAAAGCCTGTTTTCTCCACTCTGCCCCAGAGGTCTCTGCTCAGTTGTCACTTTTGAGTGAGGCCTTGCCTGATCACCCGAGGTAAATATGCAGCCCTCCGTCCCTGGCACTCTCTATACGCCAACCCTATTTTATTAATCTCCGAGCTTTAAAGCATCTGATCCACTATATTTTGCTTGTTTGTTTTTGTTTTTTTTTAAATATATTTTATTGATTTTTTAGAGAGGAAGGAAGAGGGATAGAAAGTCAGAACCATCGATGAGAGAGAGACATCGATCAGCCGCCTCCTGCACGCCCCCTACTGGAGTTGTGCCTGCAAGCAAGGTACATGCCCCTGACTGGAATCGAACCTAGGACCTTTCAGTCCACAGGCCGACGCTCTATCCACTGAGCCAAACCGGTCTTGGCTATTTTGCTTGTTTAATTTTTTACCTAAAACCTAAGCTCCATGAGGACAAAGATTTTTCTGCATATCCTTTTTAAAAAATATTTTTTTTATTGGTTTCAGAGAGGAAGGGAGAGGGAGGGAGAGAGAGAAACATCAATGATGAGAGAGAATTGTTGAGAGGCTGCGTCTGCTGTATCCCACACCTGGGGATTGAGCCTGCAACCCAGGCATATGGCCTGACCAGGAATCAAACTGTGATCTCCTGGTTCATAGGTTGATGCTCAACCACTGAGCCATGCCGGTCGGGGGCTATCCATATCCTTAATGCCTAGAACAGAATCTGGAAAACTGATGAGTGTTCAGTGAATAACTTTCCGCCTGATTTCTATGGGAAAGCCAAGCGTACCGCCTTTAATAAAAAGCAACCCCTTGATCCTTTAGAAACCCTGAAGTTTCCAGACTCCGATGGAGCGAAAGGGCGGGCAGACAGAGAGCCAGCCTGCTTTTTAGTAGGAAGGGCATTTATAGAAGACGGCATCCAAGCTGCCGAAGTGGGTGAGAGGCTGATAAGAGGTGCTAGTTCACAAGTTAATTTAAGCGCACAAAGCGATCTGTGGATGAGAAAGTAAAACGGGTAACCAGAGACGCCGGGGCAGACAGCGGGGCTCAGTCTCCAGGAAGAACCCACAAAGCCGCTCCCGGCTTCATCTGGCCGGATCGTGTGCGCCTGCTGGCAGCACCTTTTTTTTGTTCACTGAGGGAGATAAGGAGGGTGGGAGATAACGCCCCTCTGTAGCACAAGCATCGAATGAACCAGAGAAAAGGATTGACAAAGCCTCTTTAAAGCAGTTCTCCCACTTCCCCAAACATCAACGTGGGGCAAGTTGCCTGACCCCAGTGAGAATTTCATGCGACGATGTCTGTATGTAAAACCCTCAGCACAAGGGGCTGGAACCAGGGGGCCACACGATGTCACTATTAAATGGACCTCCTTTTCTGAAAATCTGGTAAACATCGCAAACTCTCTCCAGGAAAATGGATATTTAACCATACACCCAATTTCAGGGGGGTTCTTTTTTTTTTTTAATCATTGTTTAATTTTTCAATTACAGTTGACATACAGTACTTTATTAGTTTCAGTGATTAGATTAATATTATACAACTTACTAGGGAACATCCCAATAAGTTTCCCACCCATCTGACACCATACATGGTTATAGAATGTTATTGACTATGTTCTCAGGGGAACTCTTCTAGAACCTTCCAGAGGTCCGCTGAACCAAGGATTAGGAACCAATGCTCCAATGAGTTCAGCTCCTGGCCAACAGGATTTGGCTATCATGCACCTAAAGAAACAGTGTGCTGACTGGAACAGGGGTTTGTAAACCCGGGAAGAGTTACAGAGGCCTGATAACCTGTCTGTCCACCCGGATGGCAATGGTTTAGCTCTACTGTGGAGATGTGTACAGCGGGCGTTAGCATGATATTTTGAACATTTGGGTCATGTCACTTAATCCCTCTGCTCTGACTGCATCCATATCTCCAAGCTTCTGGTTATAATGTGGCCTCTGCCAGCGGAGGGCCCACAGGTCGATGGACCAGGCAGGTGTGGGGAGGTCTGGTCTCCCGCACTGACATTTTTCATTGTAAGTTAGTACTCTGGCTTTCTGACATTCTGGCTTCATAGGACAGACTGTGAGTGTGGCTACTCCCTAACCTCTACTGACATATGTACCCATTTTCTGTGCCCAAGGCTTCTCGGATGACAGCTAGTGCCAATGTGCTAAGATGCAAAGCTTTCATTTCCTACTGAATTTTACTCAAAGGAAATAATTAGATGTTGAGACGTACACCTGCACTTAGAAAAGATGTCCACAATAGTGGATTTTAAGGAACTTTTTGAGCCCGGCTGGTATGGCTCAGTGGTTGAGCATCGACCTATGAGCCAGGAGGTCATGGTTCAGTTCCCGGTCAGGGCACATGCCCGGTTTACGGGCTTGATTCCTAGTGTGAGGTGTGCAATAGGCAGCTGATGAATGATTCTCTCTCATCGTTGATGTTTCTTTCTCTCTCTCCCTTTCCCTTCCCCTCTGAAATGAATAAAGATACATTTTTTTAAAAGGCTATTCTTAAAAATATATATACGCTAAAAGTTTACAACACTACCTTTAGATGGTAGGATAGGTTGTGCTTTTCTTCTGTTTTACTTTCTGTATTTTTCAAAATTTTTACAATAAGCATCTATTATGGGGTAAATGTTTGTTTCTTTCCCAAATGTATTCGTTGAAGCTCTAACTCCCGATGAAATGGCATTTGGAGGTGGGGCCTTTTGGAGGTAATTAGGTTTATATGAGGTCATGAGAGTGGGTCTCCATGATGGGATTAATGCCCTTTTAAAAGGAGGAAAGAGACCATACCTCCTCCCCGCACCCTGCAATCCCCATGAGAATAACTGAGAGAAGGCAGCTGTCTGTAAGCCAGGAAGAGGGCCCTCTCCAGAAACCAAGTCAGCTGGCACCTTCATCGTGGACTCCCAGCTTGAGACCTGTGAGAAATGAATGTTTGTTGCTTAAGCCTCCCAACTGATGGTGTTTTATGACAGCCTCACTGACTAACACAGCATCTCTTCCTCAAAGAATGGAGATGATGGGGTGGGGGTGGGAGTCAAACACAGAGTGTGTGTGTGTGTGTGTGTGTGTGTGTGGCAGGGAGGAACAAAGAGAAATTAAAACAAAACAAAACAAATAAATAAAAATAGCAACCCAAGGCTGAGACCCTAAAGTAAAGAGGAACTGGCTCCCTCGGAGTCAGCGGCCTGTTGACAGCAGGGCCGTGGGTCTCTGCCCCAGCCACCCGGGCAGGTGAGAGGAAGTCCTACAGGCCTGCAGCTTGGAACTGGGTGGAGCAGGAAGATGAGGGCATCCTCGGGGTTAGTTTTGCTTATGGGGGACACGGAGGCTGGAGAGGCAGAGTGGCGGAAGCTGGGGTGGAGGCTATGGTTGGAAGCAGGCAGCTAGCTCACCCCCTTGCCCATTCCACCCTCACCTCCCTACTAACCTGCAACCCAGGAGGGAGAGGAGGGTTTGGGGGAGGAAGACAAAGAATGGGTGGAGCATCTGCTCAGGCTGCTCAAGGGAGACAAACGAGGGCAGATCAGGGCCTGGAACCTGTCCTGCCTGGCCCCAGGCCCACGCTGCCAGGGACGGTGCCCTATCTGATAAGGGTAGTATTGGCCTGGGAGACAGCCATCTGAGTCTCAGCCCAACTGTGTCTCAAAGCAGGGCAGTTTGGCAAAGCCGATTTGATATGGGGGACATTTTGACACGGCAGAGATTTTGATAGGACCGAGTCAAAATATAAAATTACTGCTTAGTCCATTTCAAAATTACCAAGTAGCTTATGAAAGACATAGCCAACCCTTTTTCTTTGATGCTGACCTTACTCTTAATTTTCATCCCACCACTGACCTTGACTCTATTCCTGATTTCCACCGTGCCACTGACACCCTCTCCACTGTGGATCACTCCCAATTTCCAGAGGTGAGAGTTGGCATTGGGGGGAGTGGAAGTGAGGATGTTTGCTTTACATGTACCCTTGAAAGTAAAAATAAACAAGAGCTATCAATCCAATGATTTGGTTTTTAGGATAAATGTCCTCATGTGAGTAGTGCTGCGTCAATGCATCCGTGGTTGAATGACGCTTTAAAAATCTTCTAGAGCAGCAGTTCTCAACATGTGGGTCACGACCCCTTTGGGGTCGAACGACCCTTTCACAGGGGTCGCCTAAGACCATCGGAAAATGCAGATATTTACATCATGATGCATAACAGTAGCAAAATTTCATGGTTGGGGGTCACCACCACATGAGGAACTGTATGCAAGGGTCGCAGCCTTAGGAAGGTTGAGAACCACTGCTCTAGAGGTACTGGAAGTGCTTTCTAAAGTGGAAGAGCTTAGGGGGGCTCTCAAGTGAGAAAGCCAGAGGTCCCAGAGGGAAAGAAAGAGGCAGCCTATCTAGGAATGAATATTCTAGGACAGTGGTCGCCAATCAGTGGTCCTTGGACCACTGGTGGTCCATGAGGTCTGAAAGGTTGGTCACCGCTGCTCTGGGATCCTTATAAGGATATGGGTGGTCTGTCTGCCTGAAGTCTGCCCTTCGTGGGGTGGGGGTGGCGGGCTGCCTGTCCTTCTGCCATCCCCCACGTATCTGGTAAGCCATCAGTCACAGGGCTGTGTCTTCCCTGGTTTAAGAGTTGGGCCATGGCTCAGGCCTGGACCATTTCAGTGCTGCTCACCTGTCCACAGCGGCCCTAGAGGCGCGTACAGGATTCGAGCGGAGCCAGCCTCCTTCCACGAGGAGCAATAACATGGTCCCTGGGAAAGAACATCGCCAAGATCTTCCTTGGGGATTGTGGCGTCTGGAGCTGCTGGCAACTGCCTGGGCAGCCATGCAGCCAGCCAACAACCCCACTTCAAAGTCCCTAAGCCAGTAAGTTCTCTTTTGCTTAAGTTGGATCCAGTCTGCTTTCTGTCACTGGCAACTAACAGACCCCTAACACAGTGTTCCACTCTTTATGTTGGCACTTACGGGTACCTCACAATGTTAGTCCCCTCCAACTCCCGCTGGGCAGTGGTTGTGGCCTGAGGTCCTCTGGCTCTGTGCCAGAGCAGGGGGCGCAGCCTGAGGTCTCCTGGCCTGGTGCCAGGGCGGGAGCCATGGCCTGAGGTCCCCCATCAAGCCCCACCAGGCGAGGGGTGTGGCTTGAAGTCTTTGTCAAGCCCCGCAGGCTGGGGGGTGCACCCTGAGGTCTCCAGGCCCGAGCTGGGGTGGAAGGTGTTGGCCTGAGGTCCCCTGTCAAGCCCTTCTGGGCAGGGGTCACAGCCTGAGGTCCCCTATGAATCCCAACAGGATGGGGGGGGGGTTCAGCCTGAGATGTCTCACCCCCCACCAGGCACCATGCAGCCTCAGGTCCCTGCTGTTCTGTTGTGACACTATGGTGTCCCAGTTAATTTGCATATCCCTCTATTATATAGATTAGAATGTTGGCATCAACCCTGGGCTTGGAAATTTAAATGGGTAATTTAGGATGGTAGGAACTTACTTGGGGCTGCAAAAGTTTAAAATTTCTGCTCAATTTTTGGTAGGAATGATTAAACCTAACACCCAAGTGAGGAGGTGAGTGCAGATGACAGGGCCTTTCTAGTTCTAATGTTGACTTTTCTAGGGGAGCTGAGAAGGAAGCTATAGCTGCACTTCCGGGAGAAGAGACTGGACATCTGGTCACATGACTCTCCTGTTTCAAGCTTTCCTTTACTTCACGTAGCCTGCATCACTGGTTCTCAGCCTTGGAATCACCTGAGAAACTTTAAAAAGGACAGATACCCAGGCCCTGGCCGATTTGGCTGAGCGAATAGAGCATCAGCTTGTGGGCTGAGGGTCCAGTTTCAATTCCAGTCAGAGCACATGTCTGGGTTATGGGCTCAATCCCCAGGAGGGGGCATGCAGGAGGCTGCTGATTAATGATTCTCTCTCTCCCTCTCCCTTCCTCTCTGAAATCAATGAAAATATTAATAATAATAATAATAATAATAATAATAACTGCAGATATCCAGGTCTATGCCCAGAGAGTCTTACTGACAGTGGTGCAGCTTTGGCATTGGAAGCTTTAAAAATTCCTCAGGTGATTGCCAACAGGCAGAAACATTTGAAAACCACTGGCCAACATGATCAGGCCTAACCTGTGCGCTTGGCGTAGAAGGCTCTCTGATTTCTGTAAGCTCTCCCTTATCCTGGTTTTCTACCCACTTTCAAAAATCCAGTTACAATGTCCTGAACATGCCATGCCCTACTTTCTCGCCCTGCTATTTATTTCATTTCCTCTGCCTGGAATGCCTTTCTTCTCCCTGTCCATCTGGAAAATTCCATTCATCTTCAATGCCATGGTAGCCAGCCTCCAAGACGGTCCCCAATGTGCCCCACCTCCTGGTGTCCCAGCCCTCGTGTACCCCTCTTCCTCCCCCCCAACCCCCACCACTGAACTGTCCTGTCCTGTGTATTCATATGTGGAAACGATGGAGCATGACTTCCGGGCGGAGGGTGGGGGGGAAGAGGGGGGAGACGTTGTGGCTTCCGTTTTACTCGCCTGGATCCCTAGCTGTGGGGGCAGCCAGTTGCCATAGCCGGAGCAGCGGCCCCATGGCGAGCTCCGCTGTGGAGAAACTGCGGCCTCCTCCACGGCCCTGTGAGTGAGCCGTCGGGAAGTGGGTCCTCCAGGCCTAGTCAAGCCCTCAGATGACAGGGATCCCAGCTGGCGTCATTTTGTTGCTGTTAATCCTCACCTGAGGGTATTTTTTCCATTGGTTTTCAGAGACAGTGGAAGGGGGTGGGGAGAGACACAGAGGAACTTTGATGTGAGAGAGACACACATCGATTGGTTGCTTCCTGTATGTTCCATGACTGGGGCCAGGGATCGAGCCTGCAACCAAGGTACATGCCCTTGATCAGAACTGAACCCAGGACCCTTCAGTCCACAGGCTGACACTCTAACCACCAAGCCAAAACAGCTAGGACCCAGCTGGCATCTTTTTAAAAAATATATATATTTTTTTACTGATTTCAGAGAGGGAGAGAGAGAGGGAGAAACATTAATGACAAGAGATAATTATTAATTGGCTGCCTCCTGCATGCCCCGATGGGGATCGAGCCTGCAGCCCAGGAATATGCCTGACTGGGAATTGAACCGTGACCTCCTGGTTCATAGGTCAATGCTCAATCACTGAGCCATGCTAGCCAGGCCCAGCTGCATCTCATGACAGACCTTCAGCCAAACCACTGTTGGATTCCTGAGCCACAGAAAGGGTGAGATGCTTGTTGCTCTAAGCTGCTCAATTTGGGGACTATTTATTATGCAGCGATAGATAACTAATACAAACACCAAGCTCAGGTATCTGACACTCAGTGGAGTCTTTTTACTCTGCTGAGGTTGAGCCCACCCTGTGCCACTTCTGAGCTTCGTACACGCCCTGTTATAGCACTCATCACGCTGCTGACTTGCCTTTCTTGTTCTCTAGATTCAGTCCCACGAGCACGGTGCCAGCCATAGCACTCAGTACTGCAGTAAGTGCTTGCAGAGTAAATGCACACACAGGAGAACTGCCATCTCAGGAGGTTCTCATAGGCCTTCTTTCTCGCCAGGCTTCTTCTTACCCAAAAACTGCAAGGTGGGAAGGCTGGGAATCATGGGTGTCATGGCATGGGTCCTGAGGTTTTTCTTAGTACGAGATACGAGTGCCCTAACATATGAGATTTTTGAGATACGAGCCGTCGAGCGAGCGATTTTTGCTTTGAAATACGAGCAACATTTGAGATAGGAGTAATCGCGAGGATCGGCCGGCTGCACATGACCCACCAGTTTACCTCGACTCGATCGTCTCATTGTTTCCCACGCCTCAAGGTTTGGAACGAATTAAACTCGTATCTCGAGGTACCACTGTAATCCAAAAACACCCGGCGCCCGTGCATATATCTAAAACACTAGACTGGCAGTCAGAAGACCCGAATTTCAATTCAAGCTTGCCAGCTACTTGTTGAAGTTCTCTGAGCTCTGGTTTCCTCAGGAACCAACTGATGTAAGGGCTTTTCCAAGTCTAAAATTTAATGGTTCTATTTTTTTCAGCTAGCAAATACTCTTGTTTCATAAGAGAGAAAATAGGTTAATAGTTTTATCTCGTCTTTTTTTTAATATGTTTTATTGATTTTTTACAGAGAGGAAGGGAGAGGGATAGTTAGAAACATCAATGAGAGACATCGATTAGCTGCTTCTTGCACGCCCCCTACTGGAGATGTGTCCACAACCAAGGTACATGCCCTTGACTGGAATCGAACCTGGGACCTTTCAGTCCACAGATTGTTGCTCTATCCACCGAGCCAAACTGGTTTCGACTTATCTCTTCTTTTTAATACTCACCGGAGGAGTGAGGAAGTTTTTTAGATAGAGGAGTAGAGAGGAGGGAGGGGGAGAGAGGGAGAAACGATCTAACCACTGAGCACAGCAGCCAGGGCAAAGCTAGCAGTTTTAAATCACAGCAAAGGTTCTCATATCTGGCTGAATACCCCTGGAGCTGCCTCTCTCTCTCTCTCTCTCTCTCTCTCTCTCTCTCTCTCTTTCCTGGGCTACACCCTATACCTTGAATCAGCATCTCTGGATCTCTGGAGACATGGCCAGAACATGTTTTTAGATAATCCTCACCCAAGGATATTTTTTCTATTAATTTTTAGAGAGAATGGAAGGGAGGAAGAGGGGAACAAAAGGGAGTGGGAAGCAAGAAACATCAATTTATTGGTTCCACTTATTTATGCACTCACTGGTTGATTCTTGTATGTGCCCTGACTGAGGATCGAATCCACAACCTTGAGGTGTTGGGAAGACATACTAACCAACTGAGCTACCTGGCCAGGGTAGGATATGGGTATTCTTATGCAGTTTCAAAGTGATTCTGATGTGCATCTGGAGTTGAGAATCACTAAATCTATGATACATGAGTTAGAGATTTAAAAATATCATTCTGCCAGTTGGTTTGTATAGTACGGCACTTATAGTTAACTTTATGTGAGGAAGGCGGATAGATGGCAGATGGGTGGATGGATGATGGAGCCAGCCCATCTCTACTGGAAGAAAAGCTATTCAAGGTGTACTGTTAGGACTCAGTCATGTCTTCGACAAAAATGACTCTTTCTATGACCCGACTGCACAGGGCATTCACTAGAGATTAAACTGGGCTATTTTAGCTTGCATGTGGTAAAGAACCATTTTGTTTCTGTGAGATAGGAATGAACAGGAATTAAGAGCAATGACTTTGGAACCCAGCCATTTAAGTTCAAATCCTGGCTGCGGTACCAAACCTTCTGAACCTCACTTTCCTAGTGTGTTGAAAGGGATCACACACATTATTTTACAGGAAAGTTGTTAGGATTCAATGTATTTATGATGTATGTAAAGCATTTAGCACAGTATTTGGCACAGAATAAGTGCTCATTTAGTAGCACACTGCAGTAAAAATAAAATATGGCACATTTCCTATTAATAGCAACATAGATTTGTCCAGTGCTTTATAAGTTACAAAGTGCACTTACATCTTACATGGAACCCCCCCCCCCCCAAACAGGGAGAGGACAAGGCAGACATTAGTGACCCCATTTTGTAGAAAAAGAAAGATTCGCTGGTTCCAGATCAAATGGCAAAGAAGTATCAGTGTTTAGATTCAGAGCTGGGTGTGAATCCATGAAGATGAATAATTATATATGCATCCTTGGCAGGAATCTGGGGACCACCTGGCTTAGCAGGCTGAGGAGGACTGTATTTCTGAGCAGTTTCTTTTTTTAGATGAAAGCAAGATGGGAAAAATAAGCTGGCAAACTGCTTTCCCTCACTTTCAGCACTGGTGTGATTTGTGCTCAGTTCTGCCTTCCCTCTAACTCTCAACTGCTGCATGCCATGTATCTTATTTGCTCCAGCTGCCCTTGGCTGCATTGTCCGGTGGCTCTGCCCTGGGCCCTACAGCTGGGATCTGAGAAAACCAAAGAAAAAGAAGAAGGGGCAGCTGGAGCCCTCAGAGGGCGGGGCAAATACCAGCTGTTTCCAAGTCTGGCTGGGGAACAAGAACCTGCTGATGGGGGGAGGGGACAGCAATCCTGCTCCCCATGTCAGTCAACAGGAGGATGCGTTTCCCTGTCCAACAGATAGGCCCTGCTCCTGGAAGCCTATCTAATAAGAGTAATATGCAAATTGACTGTATACCCGCCACACCCACCAGCTAATCAGAGTGGATATGCAAATTAACCCAACCAAGATGGCTACGGTCACAGAGAGAGCAGGAGGGAGGCTGGTGGTGGAGGAAGCCTGGCTTTCCACAAATCCTAGATTTCCAGGCCTCCACTTAAAGCAACAAAGTTTCAATGGCTGTGTGAGCAGAAGGCTTGGCTCCACTATAGCCTACAAAATTTCAATTGTAGAAGATAAATAAATCCCAGATACTAGGGCCTCCCCTTGGGTGGCCAGGGGGCATGGCCAGCCTGCAAACCAGGCCGCCCATGCCCCAAGGGAATTCCCACCCTGATCCGGGACACCCTTCAGGGCAAACCAGCTGGCCCCAACCTGTGCTCCAGGCCTCTATCCTATCTAATAAAAGAGCAATATGCAGATTGACCATCACTCCAACACACAAGATGACTGCCCCCATGTGGTCAAAAGATCCTGCCCTCATGTAGACACAAGATGGCCACCACAAGATGGCCAGCAGGGGAGGGCAGTTGGCAGGGACCAGGCCTGCAAAGGAGGGTAGTTGGGGGTGATCAAGCTTGCAGGGGAGGGCAGTAAAGGGTGACCAGGCCTGCAGGGGAGGACAATTAGGGGCAAACAGGCTGGCAGGGGAGCAGTTATGCATCAATCAGGCTGGCAGGGGAGTGGTTAGGGAGTGATCAGGCTGGCAGGCAGAAGTGGTTAGGGGCAATCAGGAAGGCAGGCAGGTGAGCAGTTGGGAGCCAGCAGGTCTGGATTGAGACCCTCAAGGGGTCCCAGATTGGAGAGGGTGCAGGCTGAGCTGAAGGACACCTTCCCCCACTGTGCACAAATTTCATGCACCAGGCCTCTAGTAATGTAATAAAGTACAATACTAGATGTGGCACAGAATGTATTTCTTTTGGGCAACAGGAGGCCAAGAGATAAAATGTTAGTTGAATTTCATAAAAATGGCTTTCATAGAAGAGGTAGAACTAGAAATAGGCCCAGGAATTAGCCTATTTGGATATACAGAGAGAAAGTTGGGAAGGCCCCCTGCAAGCCAGAAAAGATCAGGAGAAAGGGCATGCATGCTTGTTTGGGGAATGGGTGGGGGGGAAACAGAGTGACTGGGAGGTAGCGGACGACAGAAGTGGGGCAAGACCAGACAGAATGAGGGGGTGAGATGCAACTGAACAGGGAGAAGAGCGTCCAGGAGAGTCTAGACAACACAGTGACAGAGATGTGAAATGCCAGTCCTCCTTAAGGACCAGCCAGTCCAACCACCTCACCCTACATCCAGTTTATCATTAGTGAAGCTGAAGTCATGAGAGGAAAAGCACACGCGCATACGCACAAGAACATAGATCGAGAGACTGTGAGGGTTGAGACAAGAACCCAGGGCTCCTCAGTGTGGTCTTCTCTCCACTGGACCACCTTGCCAGGCTGGCATTTTTATATAGAAGTGGTGTTTCGGGCAGATCTGGCAGCAGAATGCAGAGGAAAGCAGAAGTTAGGAGTCCGGGAGACTGTAAAAATGATTTCAAAGGTGAGTCCATGGGAGGGGCTAGGCTCCAATGAGAAGGAAAAGATGGGCTGGGAGTGAGATCCACCAAGTGGGAAGAAACAAAAGAACTTGGCAGGTAATCAGATATGGCCCCGAGGGGGAGAGCTTGCAGAGGCAACTTGCAGGCCATTCTCATGTCTGGGGGAGTTTCTCCTGAGGTCATGGGTCCTTTACCCTGACCCCCGCCTCAGGGGCAGCAGGCAAGAATGAACACAACCGGCCCCTCCAACAAATTCCTTTCCCCGCATCCTCTGCACAGACCTCCTCTGAGTACTCCATTCAACACTTTAGGACCTTTCGTTTTTATCTGGTGCACAGACGTGTGTGTTTGGACGATCAGGTGTGAAATTAAAAAACCCAAACCAGAACCTGGTAACGAGAGCCTGCAAGGCTAGAACCATGGTGTGGATTTTGACGTTTGCTGTGAGGAGCAGGGAAATGAGAGCAAAGAGAATGGAAAAACGCTCCCTCTTCCTCTAGCTCCACCCTCACACAACGGTAGCAGCTGAGTGGTGTTAGCAGGCTTCATGTAAGGGAGGTAACTGTGAAACAGAAGGTGGAATGTTGAGGACAAGGGCAAATTATACCTCACCTTATAGGTCTAAGGAAGACCAAATAAAATAACACTAGCAGTTAATGTTTAATAACCCCTTAGTACAGGCACCATGCTAAATGCTTTCCATGCATGATTTCACTTATTACAACTCTAAGAGGGAAGCACTATTAGAACTTCCACTTTATAAATGAGAAAATTGAAGCTCATGTAAGTTAATAAGTTAGCATGAAGTCACAGGGATAATAGTGTTGGAGGCATCTGATTTTAAAGACCATGTTCTTAGCTCCTGAACTGCTTCCCTCACTTGTCCTGGGTGAGAACACTCGCCCCACAGTCCTCAATGAAGCTCAATTCTCCCCGATCCACTTCTCAGTAATGCTAAGTACATCACTGAATCTCAATACAAGTCATTTAGAAACTGCTGGCCCTGGCCAGTGTGGCTCAGTGACTAGACTGTTGGCCCGCACACCAAACGGTTGAGGATTCGACTTCCAGTCCAGGGCATGTACCTGGGTTGCAGTTTCGATCCCCGGACCTGGTTGGGGAGTGCACAGGAGATAACCAACAGATGTGTCTTTCTCCCCCCACCCTTCCTTCCACTCTCTCTAAAAATCAATGGAAAAAAATATCCTCAGGTGATGATTGACAACAACAAAATTTTTAAAAAATTGCTGGCAAATTTGACATTCTTGATTCGACCTATTATGAATTATATTCTTCATACCCTGACAGTTTAAAGAGACAGGGGAGGTGTAAAACCAAGTGTGTGTATTAGGCAAGACGGCCCAGTGCTTGAGAGCTTGGACTTTGACACCTAAATCCCAGCTTGGCCGATTCTTGCTGTGAGAACTTAATCAAATCACTTCTCTACGGCTCTGTTTCCTCCTACACAAAATGAGGCTAATGCCACCTGACCTCCTGGGGTCCCTGTGAAAACACGTGAGATGAGGCATGTAAAGCACTGAGCACAGTCCTGGACACGCATGCAGGGCCTAATCAACACTGGTTATTACAGTGACGATCATCACTGTTGCTGTGGTCATTTTGCCCCACAGCTATGGCCAGGGACACTGATCTTTGCATCTGATTGAGACAGAAAGTGAGCTTCCTAATAAGGATTGGGTCCCGAGTATAGTGTATGGCCCCTCCTGTCACTCTGTCACTTTGCAGGTCCAGGGGTCAGTGGTGCCCCAGAAGAAAAAGGGGGCAGATGAGGGTCCCCACAAGACCAACACATGGTATTTCAAGAGCCCAGTGGACTTTTTGAGGAAGGGCAAGGGGGCAGTAGTGTTGGAGGGAAAGCAAGAACCCAACCAGCCTGAACCTGATGCTTCCAGAAAGTGGGAGGGACGAGGAGTCTCACTCCATCCGGTCCTGGCTCAGCTCCCTTCCTAACTGAAACAACCCTGCCCTGCCCAGCAGCTGCACAGCCCGCCACCAGGAGGCCTCCATGAGCACAGTTCTAGAACGGCATGGGAACAAGAGGATGCAAAAGAAACACAAGATGCCTTTGCTTCTCAGAGTCACTAGAATGCAGTTTATCAGGCCATGACAATTAATGTGTAGTATTATCTTGCTTTGCTAAAGGCCATGTACCTGGTGTCCTTCGATTCCCTGGAACAGTGGTCGGCAAACTGCGGCCTGCGAGCCGTTTGCCGACCACTGGGTTAGGGGCTTAATCACAAGGAACAACAGCCTATAATTATTGGAATCGAGAGTTTAGATCAGTGGGTGGCAAACTCATTAGTCAATAGAGTAGCAAACTGCTGCTCAAGAGCCACAGTTTGCCGACTACCCTGGAAGCTAACCAAAAACCAAGGCAAAGGACCAAAAACTTTGCTCTACCCCCTCTGAGCAGTCAGAGTAAGGTTACAAATTCTAAGCTCTAAAGGCAGTGCATTTTAGTTGCAGGAGAGTCCCTAAAGGCCTCTCTCGGTAACTACCGACTTCTGCTTTAGACAGCTGTAAATAATGTAGCTGATCTGAATAAATCTGAAGTGAATGCGAGAGCTGCTGGGGCTGGCACATCACAGGCAGTGAAGAGTAATGGCTGCCGCCTGGCCCCAGGGAGATGACACAGACTATGAAATGCAGGCGCAGGAGAAGAGGACGGCTGCTGGGGCCACGGAGTGTAGGTGCAGAGAGCTGTCCTACCTTCACAGGCTGAAGGGCGCCACTGCACCGCCACTGTGCCTGGCCACAGACGTCAGGGCTCTCTTGGGATGCTATGGATGTTAGGTAGGGCCAGACGACTTGCTTGGGCCACGGACATGTGGATGGAAATAATGAGTGTTACTTCCGGGCAGAAAGCTTCCCCATGCTCTTCCAACACTTGCAGATGACAGCAGCTCTGCAGCCCGAGGCCCCACGTAAGGATAAAAATGACCCGAGCCTCGCTGGCATGGCTCAGTGATCGAGCATCACCCTGTGAACCAGGAGGTCACGGGTTAATTCTCAGTCAGAGCACTTTCCCAGGTACTGGCTTGACCCCAGTGTGGGGTGTGCGGGAAATAGCCAATCAGTGATTCTCTCCCATCACTGATGTTTCTATCCCTCTTTATATCTGGAATCAATAAAAATACATTTTGTAAAAAAAAAAAAAAAAAGACACAGAGACGACCCTCCAGCTGACCTACAAAGGACCAGTAGCATGGACAAGAAATAAACTCTGTTGTTGCCGAAACAGGTTTGGCTCATTGGATAGTGTGTCGGCCTTCGGACTGAGGGGTCCCAGGTTTGATTCTGGTCAGGGGCATGCAGGCACATCCCAAGTTGAGGGTGTGCAGGAGGCAGCTGATTGATGTTTCTCTCTCAATGATGTTTCTAACTCTCTATCCCTCTCCCTTCCTCTTTGTAACAAATCATTAAAATATATTTTAAACTTCTGTTGCTTTTCTGGGTTGCTTGCTACTACCATATAATATAATCTATCCTGACTGAAACAATCTAAAATTTAAATGAGGTCAATTCACATTAAGAGGCATGTGCACTATCTTTTTGGTAAGTTACCATTCAAAATAGTCAATGTCATGTTTTGTGGCTTAAAAGATCATTTTCAATGACAGGGAAAATTCACCTGCTCCAATGTTGCTGGATAAACGAGTCATTGACAGAATATGAACTGAATGGAGGAGAGACAGATCCAGTTTCCAAACTTCTTTCTTTAGGGAGGCTCCAGCCTTTACAAAATATACCTGCACCATGTAAGGCAGAGAGAAGGTGGGTCTCGTGTGTCAAAGTTGCAGAACCAGTCCATGTACACGAGTGGCATGTATCGCTTCTGTGAGTGCTGAGGGGCTCTGGTCCCCAATGGGGGTTGGAAGGTCCAATTACATATCTGTCTTCACTCTCATGGAAGAAAAATCACTACGCTGTTGAGTGAGCCAACAACTTGAGAATATAGTCTTTTTAGGCATATAAGGAACATTTCCAAAATTTACCTCATATCAGGTCCACAAACAAGTTTCAGGATGAAAACCATATGAGTCATTTTTTCTGACAAAGAAAACAACAGCTACAGGATAATTGGAAAAATCTTGTATATTTGGAAAATAGGAAATATACTTTAAATAATCCATATGCATCCTCTCAATGAATCCTCCTATCATAATGCATCTTGGAGATGCAGGAACCGAGATTGGAAAGAGAACATCAATTGCTCAAATTTACCCAGTTAGTCATGGTGAAACCAGGACTCAATACCAGCCTATGGAACTCTAGAGCGCAGGCTTTAGTGATATTGTCTTTATGCTACGTCTCACTGGAATTCATAGATCCTCCCAGTTCAAAGCCTCCAAAGATCTGATGTTTCTCCTCTTACAGCAACTGGGAAGAGGTGGGAGACCTAGTCCCAGCGTGTGGTGAAGGCACTGACCTTGGACCTATTGTGTAGAGATGCATGTCCTTTTAGTTCTTGCTCCTCTGGGTCCCCTACTTGAACTGAGGTAAGTGGTCTAGAGTAATGGAGAGGGGTCTTTCAGGCTGATATTCCCAGAAAGCTTGGAACTAGATTCCCCAGGAAGATTCCCCTCCTTTCTTTTACACATTTTTTTCCTTGTCGGCACAAGTAGTAAGCGAACAAAGAAAGACAGAAGGAAAAGTTACTTCCAGATGGCTCCCCATCTTGCTCTAATGCAGATTAAGTAAAGAATATCCCAACATATCATTAGGCAAACATAAGTATTAAGATCATTCATATTATATAAATGGAACGGAATAAAAATTCAACCTATATCCTGACTTAAATTTGGGGTGAGGGCCTCTGAGCCAGAAGACAGACAACTTATAGCACCCCGATTCTGAGCAAGATGGAGGCCCACAATAGCTGAGGTAAGAGGCAAGACCAAAGTGTTCCTAACCTTTCTAGAATTGGTCTCCTGAACTCTAGGTACCAAACTACATCCCTCTGTGGCAGGGCTACTTAACACTGTTATTCTCCAACGCAACCTACTTGTGTCAAGATACATTTTTAGCAAACCCCCAAGTCACCCAGAGCTTTGGAGGCTCGCCATCTTGCCCTATGCTGTGAGGGCAATGCTATCTGCCCTCCTCCATGGGCTCACAAGGATAAGGCTTGAAAATAAACAGAAAATCTGACAGTGGTCCATATCCCAGAAAGTTACCCAAAGTGCCGAGAACTCACCAAGTGGCCCTGGACGGGGAGAAGGCTGAGAGGTATAAGAGAGAGGGGGCCAGGTTGGCTAAAGGTCCTGAAGACAGGAATTTCACTCCATCCTTTGGCTTCATTTCTCCCACTGCAGAAGCCACGCTGGCCCCAGGTGAGGGAGAAGGCTTGCTGGGTTAATAGTGCTCACAGTGCTCAGCTTAGGGCCTGGGTGCTCCCCAGCCCCACCCCAACGGCTCCAACCCCACGCCGTCAGGGCTCAGGCCCCAGAAAGTCAGTGTGCCAGTCAGTAAGTGATCCAAGTCCCACCACGAATTTAAGATCAACAAGTCTAAGATCAAAGTACCCCGTTATCCAATCAGCAGTGTGATTACATCCTTTGGATCTGTGAAGAAGGGCTGTTGACCACTTCCTGATAGGTGGTTGTGGGCAGACCCCAAATGAGAATTCAGCCCAGTTGTGTCTAGAGGCTAGACAGATGGTGTGGGGCCCCTGGAGTGAGCGATGGTCCAATGCCTTCAATGAGGTTGTTCCATTTGTCATAGTTCTCTTTCAGGTCTGGAA